>CM035847.1:231928314-232020814 GCA_020510985.1 Pholidichthys leucotaenia
CAAAGACATACAATGGTCCCCTCCAGCATACAATTAGGAAAATACCGGTCGCTATGGAGGGTGAGAATACGTATGGGTACATAATCATACCATATAGGATAACTAAGTAGACGGTTGTGCTGTTTCATCCCATCTAGCAACAATCCTCTGCACTGTGTGTGTATATATATTTACATATTTATTCCATCTAGCTACAATGCTCTGCACTGGGTGTTTATATATCTACATATTATTCCATCTAGCAACAATGCTCTGCACTGTGTGTGTATATATATTCTATTTACATATTTATTCCATCTAGCTACAATGCTCCGCACTGGGTGTTTATATATCTACATATTATTCCATCTAGCTACAATGCTCTGCACTGTGTGTTGAAGCACGCTGGTCGCCATGGAAACAGTTCTTTACTATCTACATGTACTGTCAATCAGCCCTAGTGATTCCTTCATGCATTTTTTTTTTCTGCTAGTGAGAGAAAAAGAGAGAAAAAAATTTTCAGCAATTCTTCCTTTTAAAAATAGGGGCGCTAAAACTTTTGTTTGTTATTTTTATGTAGACTTGTTTTGTGCAGGACTAATATCAATCGTCGAAAATTTAGTGCAAATTGTTCAAGTTTGCCCCATGTATAAATGTCCGTTATTGAAATGCAATGAGTGGGTTTCCATGGCAACTGTGCTTATCGTAGGACAAAACCAGCTCAGTATGAAAGAGATTTTGCAGAGAAGTTCAGGAGATGCGGTCTATCATGCAGTTTTTAGGTTTATTAGGGCAACAGGACTAGAAAATAAAAATTTCAGCAATTCTTCCTTTTAACAATAGGTGCGCTAAAACTTTTGTTTGTTATGTTTATGTAGACATGTTTGGGGCCGTACTACCCAGGTGGCTTACTGCTATGCTTCCTAATATTAATAATGAGTTCTGTTTTTTATTATGTATTCAGTAGCATATTATTATCTGAGCACCATCTCACCAGTGGGACTCATCTCCTCCTGAAATGAGGCCCACTATTGTTGTGTCATCTGCAAACTTCTCTATAATGTTTGTGGGATGAACAGGTATGCAGTGATATGTGTACAATGAATACAAAGTGGGGCTCAACACACAGCCCTGTGGACAGCCTGTGTTAAGCATTACTGTAGAGGAGGACTGACTACAGTGCTGCTGCAATAATTTAGCTATAACTTCCAAAAGTTATGTTGTAATGCATCCCCTGTAGACTGCTTCTCTTCTCTTCTTGTACTTTGCCTCCCTCTAGTGGTTGTCTGTCTTAACTCTCCACACACTCCTTGACTATGTATAGAGGAGGTGGCTTACTGCTATGCTTCCTAATATTAATAATGAGTTCTGTTTTTTATTATGTTTTCAGTAGCATATTATTATCTGAGCACCATCTCACCAGTGGGACTCATCTCCTCCTGAAATGAGGCCCACTATTGTTGTGTCATCTGCAAACTTCTCTATAATGTTTGTGTGATGAACAGGTATGCAGTGATATGTGTACAATGAATACAAAGTGGGGCTCAACACACAGCCCTGTGGACAGCCTGTGTTAAGCATTACTGTAGAGGAGGACTGACTACAGTGCTGCTGCAATAATTTAGCTGACATGTTTGGGGCCGTACTACCCAGGTAAGTTTGTGAGAAATCTGAACAACCAGAAACTTAAAAGCCTCTACCCTCACCACACACTCCTTGACGATGTATAGAGGAGGTGGCTTACTGCTATGCTTCCTAATATTAATAATGAGTTCTGTTTTTTATTATGTATTCAGTAGCATATTATTATCTGAGCACCATCTCACCAGTGGGACTCATCTCCTCCTGAAATGAGGCCCACTATTGTTGTGTCATCTGCAAACTTCTCTATAATGTTTGTGGGATGAACAGGTATGCAGTGATATGTGTACAATGAATACAAAGTGGGGCTCAACACACAGCCCTGTGGACAGCCTGTGTTAAGCATTACTGTAGAGGAGGACTGACTACAGTGCTGCTGCAATAATTTAGCTGACATGTTTGGGGCCGTACTACCCAGGTAAGTTTGTGAGAAATCTGAACAACCAGAAACTTAAAAGCCTCTACCCTCTCCACACACTCCTTGACGATGTATAGAGGAGGTGGCTTATTGCTATGCTTCCTAATATTAATAATGAGTTCTGTTTTTTATTATGTATTCAGTAGCATATTATTATCTGAGCACCATCTCACCAGTGAGACTCATCTCCTCCTGAAATGAGGCCCACTATTGTTGTGTCATCTGCAAACTTCTCTATAATGTTTGTGGGATGAACAGGTATGCAGTGATATGTGTACAATGAATACAAAGTGGGGCTCAACACACAGCCCTGTGGACAGCCTGTGTTAAGCATTACTGTAGAGGAGGACTGACTACAGTGCTGCTGCAATAATTTAGCAATGCGCCATGGCAACACTTCCTTGTCAGTTATGTGTTGTCCACCCCTATTGGACTATATGTGACAGTCACCTAAACCTACTGTATGTTCCAATTTTCATGACTCCAGGACGTTCCCAACCCTCCCCATAAGCTAACGGATTGAATGGCGAGGTGGGCGTGTCCATAGTAATACGTTAGATGTCATACTAATGTTGATGTTCAGTTATGATCATGGCTGTGTTCTGATGAATCTCAGCAAATTTCACATCATTGTGCCCAGCCGCTTGTGAGTAATAAATGAAACAGTTTTCAGCAATTCTTTCATTAACCACTATGTGGCGCTATATCGGTTGTCAGGTGTTTTGATGTCATTGCGTTCGGGGTGGGACTATTTTCCTTCATGGAAAGTTTTGTGGACATGGGACCATTTTTGGCCGAGTTACAGGTGGTTGAAGTTGTAAGGGGAGGAGTCAAACTTTGCCATGGCGCCATGGCAACACTTCCTTGTCAGTTATGTGTTGTCCACCCATATTGTACTATATGTGTCAGTAACCTAAACCTATGTTCCAAATTTCATGACTCCAGGACGTTCTCACCCCTCCCCATAAGGTCACGGATTCAATGGCGAGGAGGGCGTGTCCATGTTAACACGTTTGATGTTATGCTATTGTTGATGTTCAGTTATGATCATGGCTGTGTTCTGATGAATCTAAGAAAATTTCACATCATTGTGCCCAGCCGCTTGTGAGTAATAAATGAAACATTTTTCAGCAATTCTTTCATTATCCACTATGTGGCGCTATATCGGTTGTCAGGTATTTTGATGTCATTGCGTTCGGGGTGGGACTATTTTCCTTCATGGAAAGTTTTGTGGACATGGGACCATTTTTAGCCGAGTTACAGGTGGTTGAAGTTGTAAGGGGAGGAGTCAAACTTGGCCATGGCGCCCTGGCCACGCCTTTTGAGATTTTGACCTAATTTATATAACTTTTAATGGCCAATGCCTGTAGATGCTCCCATGCAAAAATGAGCTCAATTGGATCTGGTCCCTAGGACAAGTGCGTTAAAATGCAAGGTGTGACTTTTTTCCAAATTGGAGGTGGGGCGACTTTGAGGCAAGATGGCGGCCTTCCTGTTGGCGGTGGGTATGGGCCACAATGATGTTTTTTGCATGTCTTGAGGTGATTCACACCTCACCCAAATTTGATGTGTCTACGGCAAAGTTTATGGTCTCCAGTCTCCATAGAACCCAGCGCCCATAGTCCCTCGCTGGCTGGGAAAATGTGCCGTCATCACTGCAACGGCTGCATGCATAATAAAGTAAACCATTTGGCTCAGATCTTCCTGTGAGCAGTAAGTGACATTATCCCTTTTGTCATGGCATGTCCATGGTAACATGTTTGATGTCATACTAACATTGATGTTCAGTTATGATCATGGCTGTGTTCTGATGAAACTCAGAAAATTTCACGTCATTCTGGCCAGCTGAGCGTGAGTAATAAATAAAACAGTTTTAAGCAATTCTTTCGTTATCCACTATGTGGCGCTATATCTTTTGTCAGGTATTTTAATGTCATTGCGTCCAGGGTGGCACTTTTTTTCCTTCATGGAAAGTTTTATGTCCATCGGACAAGTTTTGCCCGTCAGTAATTTTTCCTTTAATCATTAGGGGGCGCTATGAGTGTTGTTTATTATTTGTATAAAGACGAGTTGGTGGAAGGGAGAATATTGATCGTATAAAATTTGTTGCAAATCATGCAAAGTATGTTCAATTTACAAGGGTCTAATGTTGTTACCACTCGGCGGTGCTAAAACTTTTGTTATTTTATATAGGAATAGTCAGGGTGGGATTATTATCCATTTTTGAAAATTTGGTAGAAATCAGAAAAGTTTGTCCAAGATACAACTTTCCGAAATGTCATGGCGTGTAGTCACCCGTCACCATGTTGCCAGGGCAACACTTCCCTGTAATTTATGTGTTGTCCTCATATGTGTTGTCCACCAATATTGGACTACATATGACAGTGACCTCAACATATGTTGAAAAATTGAGACCTCCAAGACCTTCCCACCCCTCCCCATAAGGTCACGGATTGAATGGCGAGGAGGGCGTGTCTAATGTTGTTACCACTAGGTGGCGCTAAAGCTTTTGTTATTTTATATAGGAATGTTCGGGGTGGGATTATTATCCATTTTTGAAAATTTGGTGGAAATTAGAAAAAGTTTGTCCAAGATACAACTTTCCGAAATTTCATGGCGTGTTGTCAACCGTCGCCATGTTGCCATGGCAACACTTCCCTGTAAGTTATGTGTTGTCCACCCATATTGGACTGCATAAGACAGTGACCTCAACATATGTTGAAAAATTTAGACCTCCAAGACTTTCCCACCCCACCCCATAAGGTCATGGGTTGAATGGCGAGAAGGGCGTGTCCATGGTAACATGTATGATGTCATACTAACGTTGATGTTCATTTATGATCATGTCTGTGTTCTGATGAATCTCTGAAAATTTCACGTCATTCTGGCTAGCCGTGCGTGAGTAATAAATAAAACAGTTTTCAGCAATTCTTTCGTTAGCCACTATGTGGCACTATATCTTTTGTCCGGTATTTTGATGTCATTGTATCCGGGGTGGCACTATTTTCCTTGATGGAAAGTTTTGTGGACATCAGAAAAAGTTTGTCCAAGATACAACTTTCCGAAATTTCATGGCATGTAGTCAACCGTCGCCATGTTGCCATGGCAACACTTCCCTGTAAGTTATGTGTGGTCCACCCATATTGGACTGCATATGACAGTGACCTCAACATATGTTGAAAAATTTAGACCTCCAAGACCTTCCCACCCCGCCCCATAAGCTCATGGGTTGAATGGCGAGAAGGGCGTGCCCATGGTAACATGTATAATGTCATACTAACGTTGATGTTCAGTTATGATCATGTCTGTGTTCTGATGAATCTCTGAAAATTTGACGTCTTTCTGGCCAGCCGTGCGTGAGTAATAAATAAAACAGTTTTCAGCAATTCTTTCGTTAGCCACTATGTGGCACTATATCTTTTGTCCGGTATTTTGATGTCATTGTATCCGGGGTGGCACTATTTTCCTTGATGGGAAGTTCTGTGGACATCAGAAAAAGGTTGTCCAAGACACAACTGTCCGGAATTTCATGGCGTGTAGTCAACCGTCGCCATGTTGCCATGGCAACACTTCCCTGTAAGTTATGTGTTGTCCACCCATATTGGACTGCATATGACAGTGACCTCAACATATGTTGAAAAATTTAGACCTCCAAGACCTTCCCACCCCGCCCCATAAGCTCATGGGTTGAATGGCGAGAAGGGCGTGTCCATCGTAACATGTATGACATCATACTAATGTTGATGTTCAGTTATGATCATGTCTGTGTTCTGATGAAACTCTGAAAATTTTACGTCATTCTGGCCAGCCGTGCATGAGTAATAAATAAAAAAGTTTTCTGCAATTCTTTCATTAGCCACTATGTGGCGCTATATCTTTTGTCCGTTATTTTGATGTCATTGTATCCGGGGTGGCACTATTTTCCTTGATGGAAAGTTTTGTGGACATCGGACAAGTTTTGCGGGAGTTACAGCTGGTTGAATTTGTAAGGGGAGGAGTCAATCTTCGCCATGGCGCCCTGGCCACGCCTTTTGAGATTTTGACCTAATTTATATAACTTTTAATGGCCAATGCCTATAGATGCCGCCATGCAAAAATGAGCTCAATTGGAGCAGGTCCCTAGGACAAGTGCGTTCAAATGCGAGGTGTGACTTTTTTCCCAAATTGGAGGTGGGGCGATTTGAGGCAAGATGGCGGCCTTCCTGTTGGCGGTGGGTATGGGCCACAATGATGTTTTTTGCATGTGTTGAGGTGATTCACACCTCACCCAAATTTGATGTGTCTACGGCAAAGTTTATGGTCTTCTGTCTCCATAGACCTTGTACGTTTGACCCCACCCACAAAAATGAGGGGTGGGGGGGCACATATTTTTTCCAGTTTATCGAATTTTTTGCCCGGTCAGAGAGGTTTGCCAAAAAAAATCGCGTTTTGGTTAACGTTCAGAGGGTGAAAAATGCGATCATTTAGGCAGAATAATAATAAAAAAAAAAAAAATAAAGAAACGTGAGCGGATACAATAGGGCTTTCGCCGACTGACGTTGTCAGTGGCTCAGGCCCTAATAATAATTAAACCTGCAGGCAGGTGTAAACGGACCTTCCCCCCCCCCCCCCCGCGAGACCGCGGAACCCGCCGCCCGTCCTCCCTCGCTTTGAACAGTACCTGCTGGCCATTTACTGCAATCGACTTCTTCCACGCAGCATTAGGTGGAGGTGCCGTAGTCATTGTGCCCAAAAACATTGTCTCCAAACTTTCAGTCATGTCCCTCTGCTGAAGTTGCTCCACTCTCATTTCAGGACAACACCTCACATCACCAGTAAATATACAGGGAACAGACATTGAGATGGTGACATCCTATAAGTACCTGGGTGTTCATCTGAACAATGAACTAGACTGGTCACACTATACTGACGCACTCTACAAGAAGGGACAGCGCAGGCTGTTCCTACTGAGGAGACTCAGGTCTTTTGGTGTACAAGGGGCACTGCTGAAGACATTGTATGACACGGTGGTCTGCTGCGGCAGTGGCATTATGGCAGCCGATAGGAAGAGACTGAACAAACAGATCAAGAAAGCTAGCTCTGTCCTGGGGTAGCGCGTTGTCCCAGTGGACGAGATAGGAGAGAGAAGGACGGTGGCTAAACTGTCATCTCTGCTGGAGTCCGAGTTCCACCCTATGCAGGACATACTGAACGCACGGTGGAGTTCATTTAGCAGCAGACTACATCATCCTAGGTGCACAACCGAGAGGTTTCGCAGGTCCTTCATCCCAACGGCTGTCAGACTGTACAACCTAAGTAGGGCTGCTCTTAGAGATAGCCTAAAGACGTGACAACCTAATAGTTTTGAATGCAAAAGACATACAATGGTCCCCTCCAGCATACAATTAGGAAAATACCGGTCGCTATGGAGGGTGAGAATATGTATGGGTACATAATCATACCATATAGGATAACTAAGTAGACGGTTGTGCTGTTTCATCCCATCTAGCAACAATGCTCTGCACTGTGTGTATATATATTTACATATTTATTCCATCTAGCTACAATGCTCCGCACTGGATGTTTATATATCTACATATTATTCCATCTAGCTACAATGCTCTGCACTGTGTGTGTTGAAGCACGCTGGTCGCCATGGAAACAGTTCTGTACTGTCTACACGTACTGTCAATCAGCCCTAGTGATTCCTTCATGCATTTTTTTTTTCTGCTAGTAAGAGAAAAAGAGAGAAAAAAATTTTCAGCAATTCTTCCTTTTAAAAACCCCACAGCAGCCGTGGTTTTGTGACGTGTGCATTAGAGTAGTGCTGTAGCATGAGACAGTTATGCGCTATAACATGGTAGAACAATGATACATATTGATCATGCATGTCAGTTTATATTCTTGTATTGTGTCATGGTTATGGTTACAGTTTTGCATCTTTGAAATAAAGAGCTGCAGTTTGTAAGCCATTGTGTACTTTATTCGAAAAATTGTTACAAAGCAAGCAAGTGTATTTATATAGCACATTTTGTCTGCTTATGTCAAAACGGTGTGCAATATGTTCAAGAGGCAAATTAATCCGCAAATGTATGACAAATATTTTTATGTAGAAGTAAGTGC
This sequence comes from Pholidichthys leucotaenia, assembly GCA_020510985.1. Lineage (NCBI taxonomy): Eukaryota > Metazoa > Chordata > Actinopteri > Cichliformes > Pholidichthyidae > Pholidichthys > Pholidichthys leucotaenia. Next base: position 231,936,455 of record CM035847.1, read on the forward strand.
GCAGAATGGGACTAATCTCCATCATAGCAATTCCGGCAACAAAATAGGTCAAGTGGAAAAGATATGTGCACCTCCACCACTCATTTTTGTGGGTGGGGCAAATGTGCGGAGCGGGATTAATCTCCATCATCGCAATTCCGGTGACAGTCTGACACATTTTGTCCAAAGTACAGCTATCCAACATATTGCGATCAGGTAAACTCGGACATGTGGCCATGGTAACACTTACCTTTCAGGTACATGTTGCAGAAACCACAGAACTACTGAAGAGAGTCATGTTGACTTACGTTCCACATTTGGTGACTCTTGGACATTCCCAACCCTCCAAAGTATAAAACATATTGATTGGCAAGGAATGGGTTTTCATGGCAACTGTGCTTATCGCAGGACAAAAGTGACTTCCACCGAGGATAGTCCAATGCACTCTGAGGAACCCCTGAAAAGGTCATGTCATCATGACTACTGGTCTTTGTGCAAAATTAGAAACAATTTTGTGCAGTACGTCATGTCAGCAGTAGGTGTGGGTGTGACAGTTTTGTGAATATTGATATACAGACATGTTCAGAGTGGGATCAGTATGATTTGTGCAAAGATTTTTCCAAATCAGGCGAGAATTGTCTGAGCTGTAACTGTCATGTTTTGTTTGACAAGAAAGCCCCTGAAGCACGCCAGTCGCCCTGGAAACAGTTCTCTACTATGTACATGTACTATCAATGAGCCCAAGTCATTCCCTCATGTAATTTTGTTAAGCTGGTGAGATAAAAATTTAAAAAAAAGTAATTAGTAATTCTTCCTTTAATCATTAGGGGGTGCTATGCGTTTTGTTTATTATTTGTATATAGACGAGTTCGGGGAAGGGAGAATATTGATCGTATAAAATTTGTTGCAAATCGTACAAAGTTTGGCCATTTTACAAGGGTGTAATGTTGTTACCACTAGGAGGCGCTAAAACTTTTGTTATTTTATATAGGAGTGTTCAGGGTGGGACTATTATCCATTGTTGAAAATTTGATGAAAATCAGACAATGTCTGTCCAAGATACAACTTTCCGAAATTTCTTGGCGAGTAGTCAACCGTCACCATGTTGCCATGGCAGCACTTCCCTGTAAGTTATGTGTTGTCCACCCATATTGTACTACACATGACAGTGACCTCAACATATGTTGAAAAATTGAGACCTCCAACACCTTCACACCCCTCCCCATAAGCTCACGGTTTGAATGGCTAGGAGGGCGTGTCTATGTTAACACGTTTGACGTTATACTATTGTTGATGTTCAGTTGTTATCAAGGATGTGTTTTGATGAATCTCAGAAAATTTCACGTCATTCTGGCAAGCCACGCACGAGTAATAAATAAAACAGTTTTCAGCAGTTCTTTCATTTACCACTATGTGGCGCAAGATCTTTTGTCAGGTATTTTGATGTCATTGCGTCCGGGGTGGCACTATTTTCCTTCATGTAAAGTTTTGTGGACATCGGACAAGTTTTGCCCGTCAGTAATTCTGCCTTTAATCATTAGGGGACGCTATGAGTGTTGTTTATTATTTGTATATAGACGAGTTCGGGGAAGGGAGAATATTGATCGTATAAAATTTGTTGCAAATCGTGCAAAGTATGTCCAATTTACAAGGGTCTAATGTTGTTGCCACTAGGCGGCGCTAAAACTTTTGTTATTTTTATATAGGAATGTTCAGGGTGGGATTATTATCCATTTTTGAAAATTTGGTGGAAATCAGAAAAAGTTTGTCCAAGATACAACTTTCCGAAATTTCATGGCGTGTAGTCAACCGTCGCCATGTTGCCATGGCAACACTTCCCTGTAAGTTATGTGTTGTCCACCCATATTGGACTACATTTGACAGTGACCTCAACATATGTTGAAAAATTTAGACCTCCAAGACCTCCCCACCCCTCCCCATAAGCTCATGGTTTGAATGGCGAGAAGGGCGTTTCTATGGTAACACGTATGATGTCATACTAACGTTTATTTTCAGTTATGATCAAGTCGGTGTTCTGATGAATCTCTGAAAATTTCACATCATTCTGCCCAGCCGCTTGTGAGTAATAAATAAAACAGTTTTCAGCAATTCTTTCATTAACCACTATGTGGCGCTATATTGGTTGTCAGGTATTTTGATGTCATAGCGTCCGGGGTGGCACTATTTTCCTTCATGTAAAGTTTTGTGGACATCGGACAAGTTTTGGGCGAGTTACAGGTGGTTGAAGTTGTAAGGGGAGGAGTCAAACTTCGCCATGGCGCCCTGGCCACGCCTTTTGAGATTTTGACTTAATTTATATAACTTTTAATGGGCAATGCCTGTAGATGCCCCCATGTAAAAATGAGCTCAATTGGATCTGGTCCCTAGGACAAGTGCGTTAAAATGCGAGGTGTGAGTTTTTTCCGAATTGGAGGTGGGGCGACTTTGACGCAAGATGGCGGCCTTCCTGTTGGTGGTGGGTATGGGCCACAATGATGTTTTTTGCATGTCTTGAGGTGATTCACACCTCACCCAAATTTGATGTGTCTACGGCAAAGTTTATGGTCTCCAGTCTCCATAGACCTTGAAAATTTGTGTACGTTTGGCCCCACCCACAAAAATGAGGGGTGGGGGGGAACATATCTTTTCCAGTTTATCAAATTTTTTGCCCGGTCAGAGGGGTTTGCCAAAAAAAATCGCGTTTTGGTTAACGTTCAGAGGGTGAAAAATGCGATCATTTAGGCAGAATAATAATAATAATTAAACCTGCAAGCAGGTGTGAACGGGCCTTCGCCCCCGCGCGCCCACGGAACCCAGCACCCATAGTCCCTCGCTGGCTGGGAAAATGTGCCGTCATCACTGCAACGGCTGCATGCATAATAAAGTAAACCATTTGGCTCAGATCTTCCTGTGAGCAGTAAGTGGCATTATCCCTTTTGTCATGGCATGTCCATGGTAACATGTTTGATGTCATACTAACATTGATGTTCAGTTATGATCATGGCTGTGTTCTGATGAAACTCAGAAAATTTCACGTCATTCTGGCCAGCTGAGCGTGAGTAATAAATAAAACAGTTTTAAGCAATTCTTTCGTTATCCACTATGTGGCGCTATATCTTTTGTCAGGTATTTTGATGTCATTGCGTCCGGGGTGGCACTTTTTTCCTTCATGGAAAGTTTTATGGCCATCGGACAAGTTTTGCCCGTCAGTAATTTTTCCTTTAATCATTAGGGGGCGCTATGAGTGTTGTTTATTATTTGTATATAGACGAGTTGGTGGAAGGGAGAATATTGATCGTATAAAATTTGTTGCAAATCATGCAAAGTATGTTCAATTTACAAGGGTCTAATGTTGTTACCACTAGGCGGTGCTAAAACTTTTGTTATTTTATATAGGAATGGTCAGGGTGGGATTATTATCCATTTTTGAAAATTTGGTGGAAATCAGAAAAGTTTGTCCAAGATACAACTTTCAGAAATTTTATGGCATGTAGTCAACCGTCGCCATGTTGCCATGGCAACACTTCCCTGTAAGTTATGTGTTGTCCACCCATATTGGACTGCATAAGACAGTGACCTCAACATATGTTGAAAAATTTAGACCTCCAAGACCTTCCCACCCCACCCCATAAGGTCATGGGTTGAATGGCGAGAAGGGCGTGTCCATGGTAACATGTATGACGTCATACTAACGTTGATGTTCAGTTATGATCATGTATGTGTTCTGATGAATCTCTGAAAATTTCACGTCATTCTGGCCAGCCGTGCGTGAGTAATAAATAAAACAGTTTTCAGCAATTCTTTCGTTAGCCACTATGTGGCACTATATCTTTTGTCCGGTATTTTGATGTCATTGTATCCGGGGTGGCACTATTTTCCTTGATGGGAAGTTTTGTGGACATCAGAAAAAGGTTGTCCAAGACACAACTGTCCGGAATTTCATGGCGTGTAGTCAACCGTCGCCATGTTGCCATGGCAACACTTCCCTGTAAGTTATGTGTTGTCCACCCATATTGGACTGCATATGACAGTGACCTCAACATATGTTGAAAAATTTAGACCTCCAAGACCTTCCCACCCCGCCCCATAAGCTCATGGGTTGAATGGCGAGAAGGGCGTGTCCATCGTAACATGTATGACATCATACTAATGTTGATGTTCAGTTATGATCATGTCTGTGTTCTGATGAAACTCTGAAAATTTTACGTCATTCTGGCCAGCCGTGCATGAGTAATAAATAAAACAGTTTTCTGCAATTCTTTCATTAGCCACTATGTGGCGCTATATCTTTTGTCCGGTATTTTGATGTCATTGTATCCGGGGTGGCACTATTTTCCTTGATGGAAAGTTTTGTGGACATCGGACAAGTTTTGCGGGAGTTACAGCTGGTTGAATTTGTAAGGGGAGGAGTCAATCTTCGCCATGGCGCCCTGGCCACGCCTTATGAGATTTTGACCTAATTTATATAACTTTTAATGGCCAATGCCTATAGATGCAGCCATACAAAAATGAGCTCAATTGGAGCAGGTCCCTAGGACAAGTGCGTTCAAATGCGAGGTGTGACTTTTTTCCCGAATTGGAGGTGGGGCGATTTGAGGCAAGATGGCGGCCTTCCTGTTGGCGGTGGGTATGGGCCACAATGATGTTTTTTGCATGTGTTGAGGTGATTCACACCTCACCCAAATTTGATGTGTCTACGGCAAAGTTTATGGTCTTCTGTCTCCATAGACCTTGAACGTTTGACCCCACCCACAAAAATGAGGGGTGGGGGGGCACATATTTTTTCCAGTTTATCGAATTTTTTGCCCGGTCAGAGAGGTTTGCCAAAAAAAATCGCGTTTTGGTTAACGTTCAGAGGGTGAAAAATGCGATCATTTAGGCAGAATAATAATAAAAAAAAAAAAAAAGAAAGAAACGTGAGCGGATACAATAGGGCTTTCGCCGACTGACGTTGTCAGTGGCTCAGGCCCTAATAAATAAACGCGAGCGGATACAATAGGGCTTTCGCCGACTGATGTCAGTGGCTCAGGCCCTAATAAATAAACGCGAGCGGATACAATAGGGCTTTCGCCGACTGACGTTGTCAGTGGCTCAGGCCCTAATAATAATAAATAAACGCGAGCGGATACAATAGGGCTTTCGCCGACTGACGTTGTCAGTGGCTCAGGCCCTAATAAATAAACGTGAGCAATTACAATAGGGCTTTCGCCGACTGACGTCAGTGGCTCAGGCCCTAATAATAAATAAACGTGAGCAATTACAATAGGGCTTTCGCCGACTCACGTTGTCAGTGGCTCAGGCCCTAATAAAGAAACGTGAGCGGATACAATAGGGCTTTCGCCGACTGACGTCAGTGGCTCAGGCCCTAATAAATAAACGCAAGCGGATATAATAGGGCTTTCGCCGACTGACGTTGTCAGTGGCTCAGGCCCTAATAAAGAAACGCGAGCGGATACAATAGGGCTTTCGCCGACTGACGTTGTCAGTGGCTCAGGCCCTAATAAACGCGAGCGGATACAATAGGGCTTTCGCCGACTGACGTTGTCAGTGGCTCAGGCCCTAATTAAACCTGCAGGCAGGTGTAAACGGGCCTTCGCCCCCCGCGTGACCACGGAACCCGCCGCCCGTCCTTCCTCGCTGGCTCGGAAAATGTGCCGTCATCACTGCATGGGCTGCATGAATAATAAAGTAAACCATTTGACACAGATCTTCCTTTGAGCAGTAAGTGGCACTATCCCTTTTGTCAAATCTTTTTATGTAGGAGTGCGCGGACTTGGACTAGTGCCGATTCTTTATGCAAAGGGATTTGGCAAAAACCTGCAGTGGCATCTAGCTTTGAAAAAATTCTAGCTCCAGCTACTTTAGCGAGCGTCTCATCGACTGCAGGGAGGATGTGTCTTTCTCTGCACACGTTGTAATTTAGGTGGGTGAGGTCGACACATATACGGATTTTTCCGTTTGGCTTTGGTACTACGACCATTCCGGAGCACCACTCAATTGCATCTTCTATGGGTGAAATAACTCCCATTGCCTCCATCCTATTCAGCTCCTCTTGAACTTTCCCTCTTAATGGCAGAGGCAAGCGGCGTGGCACCGCTAGGGCAAATGGAGTGGCATTCTCTTTCAATTTAATCCTATATTCACCCTCTAGCTTCCCTAAACCAGTAAACACTGTGGGATATTGCTTCACATAAGCATTCTCTGTTGCAATGGCATCTACTTGACTAAGCAAGCTGAGGTCTTGTATGGCTGGCAAGCCAAGTAGTGGAATAACTAACCCTGGGACAACATACACCTGCTGCTTCACAACAGAGCCCTTGTAGCTCATGTCGGCGGTGAAGCGTCCCTGTACTGCGATAGGAACATTGCTTGGTCCACACAGTTTTTTGCTTGGAGGTGAAAGTTTGCCGTGCAGCTTTTCAGAGTACATGTGTTTTGGAATGGCTGTCACTGCAGCGCCGGTGTCGAGCTTGAACACTACCTGCTGGCCATTTACTCCAATCGACTTCTTCCACGCAGCATTAGGTGGAGGTGCCATAGTCATTGTGCCCAAAAACAATGTCTCCAAACTTTCACTCATGTCCCTCTGCTGAAGTTCCTCCACTCTCATTTTTGTTTTACACAAAGCAGCAAAATGCCCCTTTTTCTGACATTTCTTGCAGTCTGCATTGCGAGCAGGACATTCTTTAAATGAATTTCCATGTGCTTTTCCACACCTGCCACATCTGGCAGGCACAGAACACAGCAGAAGTGTGGTGGACTTGCAGGCAGCCAGAAGAGCTGGATGACATGGTTGCCTGTGATAACCAAAACTGTGAAATTCAGTGGTTCCATTTAGGATGTGGGGGACTCTGAAGCACTCTGTGAGCAGTAAGTGGCACTATCCCTTTTGTCAAATATTTTTATGTAGAAGTAAGTGCGTAGAATGGGACTAATCTCCATCATAGCAATTCCGGCAACAAAATAGATCAAGTTGAAAAGATATGTGCAACTCCACCGCTCATTTTTGTGGGTGGGGCAAATGTGCGGAGCAGGTTTAATCTCCATCATCGCAATTCCGGTGACAGTCCGACACATTTTGTCCAAATTACAAGTATCCAACATATTGCGATCAGGTAAACTCGGACATGTGGCCATGGTAACACTTACATTTCAGGTACATGTTGCAGAAACCACAGAACTACTGAAGAGAGTCATGTTGACTTACGTTCCACATTTGGTGACTCTTGGACATTCCCAACCCTCCAAAGTATAAAACATATTGATTGGCAAGGAATGGGTTTTCATGGCAACTGTGCTTATCACAGGACAAAAGTGACTTCCACCGAGGATAGTCCAATGCACTCTGAGGAACCCCTGAAAAGGTCATGTCATCATGACTACTGGTCTTTGTGCAAAATTAGAAACAATTTTGTGCAGTACGTCATGTCAGCAGTAGGTGTGGGTGTGACAGTTTTGTGAATATTGATATACAGACATGTTCAGAGTGGGATCAGTATGATTTGTGCAAAGATTTTTCCAAATCAGGCGAGAATTGTCTGAGCTGTAACTGTCATGTTTTGTTTGGCGAGAAAGCCACTGAAGCACGCCACTCGCCCTGGAAACAGTTCTCTACTATGTACATGTACTATCAATGAGGCCAAGTCATTCCTTCATGTAATTTTGTTAAGCTGGTGAGAGAAATGTTAAAAAAAAACAGTCGTCAGTAATTCTTCCTTTAATCATTAGGGGGCGCTATGCATTTTGTTTATTATTTGTATATAGACGAGTTCGGGGAAGGGAGAATATTGATCGTATAAAATTTGTTGCAAATCGTACAAAGTTTGGCCATTTTACAAGGGTCTAATGTTGTTACCACTAGGAGGCGCTAAAACTTTTGTTATTTTATATACAAGTGTTCAGGGTGGGACTATTATCCATTGTCAAAAATTTGATGAAAATCAGACAAAGTTTTTCCAAGATACAACTTTCCAAAATTTCTTGGTGAGTAGTCAACTGTCGTCATGTTGCCATGGCAACACATCCCTGTAAGTTATGTGTTGTCCACCTATATTGTACTACACATGACAGTGACCTCAACATATGTTGAAAAATTTAGGCCTCCAAGACCTTCCCACCCCTCCCCATAAGCTCATGGATTGAATGGCGAGGAGGGCGTGTCCATGGTAATACGTATGATGTCATACTAATGTTGATGTTCAGTTATGATCATCGCTGTGTTCTGATGAATCTCAGAAAATTTCACGTCATTCTGGCCAGCCGCGCATGAGTAATAAATAAAACAGTTTTCAGCAATTCTTTTGTTAACCACTATGTGGCGCTGTATCTTTTGTCAGGTATTTTGATGTCATTGCGTCCGGGGTGGCACTATTTTCCTTCATGGAAAGTTTTGTGGACATCGGACAAGTTTTGCCCGTCAGTAATTCTTACTTTAATCATTAGGGGGCGCTATGAGTTTTGTTTATTATTTGTATATAGACGAGTTCGGGGAAGGGAGAATATTGATCGTATAAAATTTGTTGCAAATCGTACAAAGTTTGGCCATTTTACAAGGGTCTAATGTTGTTACCACTAGGCGGTGCTAAAACTTTTATTTTATATAGGAATGTTCAGGATGGGACTATTATCCATTGTCGAAAATTTGATGAAAATCAGACAATTCAGCAATTCTTTCATTAACCACTATGTGGCGCTATATCGGTTGTCAGGTGTTTTGAGGTCATTGCGTCCGGGGTGGCACTATTTTCCTTCATGTAAAGTTTTGTGGACATCAGACAAGTTTTGGCCGAGTTACAGGTGGTTGAATTTGTAAGGGGAGGAGTCAAACTTCGCCATGGCGTCCTGGCCACGCCTTTTGAGATTTTGACTTAATTTATATAACTTTTAATGGGCAATGCCTGTAGATGCCCCCATGTAAAAATGAGCTCAATTGGATCTGGTCCCTAGGACAAGTGCGTTAAAATGCAAGGTGTGAGTTTTTTGCCGAATTGGAGGTGGGGCAACTTTGAGGCAAGATGGCGGCCTTCCTGTTGGCGGTGGGTATGGGCCACAATGATGTTTTTTGCATGTCTTGAGGTGATTCACACCTCACCCAAATTTGATGTGTCTACGGCAAAGTTTATGGTCTCCAGTCTCCATAGACCTTGCACGTTTGACCCCACCCACAAAAATGAGGGTTGGGGGGGGACATATTTTTTCCAGTGTATCGAATTTTTTGCCCGGTCAGAGGGGTTTGCCAAAAAAAATTGCGTTTTGGTTAACGTTCAGAGGGTGAAAAATGCGATCATTTAGGCAGAATAATATAGAAAAAAAAAATAAAGAAACGCTAGCAGATACAATAGGGCTTTCGCCGACTGACGTTGTCAGTGGCTCAGGCCCTAATAAAGAAACGCAAGCGGATACAATAGGGCTTTCGCCGACTGACGTTGTCAGTGGCTCAGGCCCTAATAAAGAAACGCAAGCGGATACGATAGGGCTTTCGCCGACTGACGTTGTCAGTGGCTCAGGCCCTAATAAATAAATGTGAGCAATTACAATAAGACTTTCGCCGACTGACGTTGTCAGTGGCTCAGGCCCTAATAATAAATAAATGTGAGCAATTACAATAGGGCTTTTGCCGACTGACGTTGTCAGTTGCTCAGGCCCTAATAAAGAAACGTGAGCGGATACAATAGGGCTTTCGCCGACTGACGTTGTCAGTGGCTCAGGCCCTAATAATAAATAAACGTGAGCAATTACAATAGGGCTTTCGCCGACTGACGTTGTCAGTGGCTCAGGCCCTAATAAAGAAACGCAAGCAGATACAATATGGGTTACAATAGGGCTTTCGCCGACTGACGTTGTCAGTGGCTCAGGCCCTAATAAAGAAACGCAAGCAGATACAATAGGGCTTTCGCCGACTGACGTTGTCAGTTGCTCAGGACCTAATAAATGAAGCAGATACAATAGAGCTTTTGCCGACTGACGTTGTCAGTGGCTCAGGCCCTAATAAGACAAAGAGAACCTGAGTAAATACAAAAATCCAGTTATAAATAATGATTTCATTCACTAAGGGGAAAAAAAAAACAAAACTATCCAAACCTCCCTTGTCCTATGTGAAAACATACCCCCCATTACATAATGAAGCTGAGTTCATTTTCACTAGCCATACCTAGGCCTGATTAGTGCCAGACCTGTTGAATCAAGAAATCACTTAAATGGAGCCCATCTGACAAAGTGAAGTAGGCTAAAATATCTCAAAAATGAACACATCATACCACAATTTGAAGAAATTCAAGAACAGATGAGAAACCAAAGAAAAAAAAAAAAACAGAACAACATCTAAAGAACTGTGGACCTGACTTGCCTCAGTTTGGGCTCTGGTCCATGATTCAACAATAAGAAAGTGACTGGGCAAAATGGCATCCATGAGAGAGTTTCAAGGTGAAAACCACTGCTGACCAAAAAGAAGACAAAGGGTCATCTCACATTTTCCAAAAAAACATCCTGATGATCCACAAGACTTTTGGGAAACTACTCTGCGCACTGACAAGACAAAAGTTGAACTTTCTGGAAGCTGTGTGTCCCATTACATCTGGCCTAAAACTAACAGCATTTCATTAAAAAAAAAAAAAAACAAGCCAACAGTCATGACCTGGATGACTTGCTGTAATTGATTGATAGGAAGACTTCTGATGGTTCAATGAACAAAGAGGCTGACACTGTTGATCTTCAATTAAGGCAGTCTTTATTACAGATGACCAGAGGGGGGAAAGACCCCCTCCACTAACTAAACCGAGACTCGCTGGTGTCATCTGCTATTACCCAGAATTGTCTGGGCCCTTTGTCAAAACACATCTCCTCAATTTTTGCTTTAGTTACACATCTGGTTTCCATCCAAGTCCGACTTGCTTCTCCATCACTAGTCACACAATGTCAAAGTTCATCCTTCCATTAATGAAACCATGAATACTGCTTGGTACCAGAAAATCCTGAAGAAAAATGTCCAGCCATCAGTTCCCGACCCCAAGCTCAAGCGCACTTGGCAGTCCACTGCCAAATGGCTTTTAAAAAAAAAAAAAATCAAAGGTTTGGAGTGGTCTAGTCAAATTTTGGACTTAAATCCATTTGAGATGCAGTGGCATGACCTTAAACAAGTCATTCATTCTCAAAAACTCTCCAGTGTGGCTGATTTAAAACAAATCTGCAAGGAAGAGTTGGCCAAAATTCTTCAACAACAACAATGTAAAAGACTCGTTGCCATTTATCGCAAACTCCTGACTGTAGTTGTTGCCGCCAAGGGTGGCACAACAAACTATTAGGTTTAGGAGCCAATGACCTTTTTCATATGTTGCCAGGTAGGTTTGAATAGCTTTTTTTCCTGAATAAACTTTAATCATAATTTTAAATTTAAATTATCTTTGTCTAATTTTAAATTTGTTTGATGATCTGAAACTTTTAAATGTGACAAATATGCAAAAACATAAGAAACCAGGAAGGGGCAAATACTTTTTACAGCATTGTACATACTGTATATATAATATTGTAAAATGTAAAACCTGCAAGTTATTCAGCTTCCCCAACATGGCATTTTTTGCAAGTTCAAACATTCCTTTGTTTGACTTCATGTGGTTCTCAAGTGTGTCCCTCATGTTTTGTAGCATACCTTTTCCACTGAACTCGGCAGCTTCTACAAAAACACATGAATATTTTGTTCAACAGATTTTATGCAATATCAAGTTGGAAGAAACAATGTATAGCATAGTTCTTCTTTCTTACTTTTATAGGCTTCCTGCATGTTTTCCTGAATTGTCTCTGTCAGACTACTGTAGATTTTTTTCTTGCCCTTCAGGATTTTTTTGTTTAGTTGGGCTTTCAGTTTTTCTTCCTTAAAAAGGGACATTACATTTACATATGCATGCATTTTAAAAAAAACATCATTCCAAACCAATTTACCCTTTTTCAGTACTATGGTGAAGATTGTTAAAATAGGTTTATCTTTTACCTCTGTCTTGAGAAAGCGCAGCTGCAACACAAGAGCGCTGTCCTTTGAAATGAGTTCATCTGTTGCAAGTGAAAATTTTTTGATGGCTCCATTAAATGGTGCAGCTTTTGCATCTTTTCTGAAAGACATTAACAGAGTGTTTTAATATGACAGGATTAATTTTAATGTCTCAATGCAACTTCTCATATGTAGCTAGTTATATTTGCATAGCTAATACTCTCGTATAGTTGGCTGAATGGCTAAAGTTTTCATGTCATCATTAGGTTCCTTCTTACGGGAAAGTCTTTGTGAACTTCTCATTAATACTGTGAGTCAGTTGTGAAGATAACTTAAGATTGTAGTCTATTTGTTCTCCCTTTGTTGTTTTGTGGACACCACCTTTCTTAACCACAGACTTTAGCTCCATGTGAAATGCCGAACCCGTCTTCTTTTCCTGAAAAGAAAACAAGATATGAATTAAAGGAATTTAATACCCAGGATAAAAGTAAGGCATTTTTTGCTTAAATTATATGAAAATACTTGCCGGATATAAAAGGTCTTTCAGAGTTTTTTCACATGATAGTTTGGACTCTTCAACTCCCTTGTTAAGGCATGCTTTTAAATCCTTGTGCACATTTTCCATTTTGTTTTTTACTTCATCTAGTTCACTATTCAGTTGAGCTTGAAGGAAGTCATGCACTCCCGATTCTTTGACAGTCTGAAAAAAACCCCAGTCATTCAGTGCAACAAAATTGGATTGATTCATGCTTTAAGCTCATTGGTAAATGGCGTTCATTTATATAATGCTTTTTTTAAATCTCTAGATGACCAAAGCGCTTTACAGATCCTGCTATCCACCCATTCACACACACATTCACACACTGATGGTGGTGGAGCTGCCATACACAAGCGCTGGGCTGACCCACCAGAAGCAACTGGAGGTTCACTGTCTTTATTATCATCAAGGATTAAGTATCACTGTAATGCCACTTAATGAGTATCCTGATATTATTTTTACATTATATAAGATAAGATAAGATAAGATAAGAAAAAATAAGCCTTTATTAGTCCCACAATGGAGAAATTCCAGGATTGCAACAGCACAGGGATAGCAACACTCAGAGCAATAATTAAGAAGATACGGAAAATATAAATAAGAGCAGTGGATATACATACATACACATAAATATATAAATATTTATACAAGGTGCGGAGCATTGTAGCAAGATGGAATAAACAGCATAACCGTCTACTTAGTTATCCTACATAGTATGAATATGTACCCATACATATTGTCACCCTCCGTAGAGACTGATATTGTCCTAGTTGTATACTGGAGGGGATTATTGTGTAAGTCTGTTGCGTCTTTTGCATTCAATACTATTAGGTCGTCACATTTTTTTGCTATCTCTGCCAGCAGCCCTGCTTAGGTTATACAGTCTGGCAGCCGTAGGTAGGAAGGACCTGCAAAATCTCTCGGTTACGCACCTAGGATGATGTAGTCTACTGCTAAATGAGCTCCTCAGTGCGTTCAATATGCCCTGCATAGGGTGGGACTCGGACTCCAGCAGAGATGACAGTTTAGCCACCATCCTTCTCTCTCCTATCTCCTCCACTGGGTCAAGGCGTTTCCCCAGGACAGATCTAGCTTTCTTGATCAGTTTGTTCAGTCTCTTCCTATCAGCTGCTGTAATGCCGTTGCCCCAGCAGACCACTCCAAAAGTGATGGCCGATGCCACCACCGTGTCGTAGAATGTCTTCAGCAGCGCCCCTTGTACACCAAAAGACCTGAGCCTCCTCAGTAGGAACAGCCTGCGCTGTCCCTTCCTGTAGAGTGCGTCGGTATTGTGTGACCAGTCTAGTTTATTGTTCAGATGAACACCAAGGTACTTGTAGGATGTCACCATCTCAATGTCTGTTCCCTGTATGTTTACTGGGGCTGTGAGGGGTTATCCTTGCAGTCCACCACCAGCTCATTAATTTTCCTCGCGTTGATCTGGAGGCAGTTCTGATGGCACCAGTCCACGAAGTCCTGGATAAGTCCTCTGTACTCAGCTTCATCTCCGTTGGAGATGAGGCCGACGATCACAGAGTCGTCGGAGAACTTCTGTAGATGGCAGTGTGTTGTGTTGTGTGAGAAGTCCGCAGTATAAAGGGTGAACAGGAAGGGAGCCAAAATCATTCCCTGGGGGGCCCCCATGCTACCGATGATCATGTCAGACACACAATCTCAGGTTCTCACAAACTGTGGCCGTTTAGTGAGGTAGTCCAGGATCCATGATGACAGGTGCTGGTCCACCCCTGAGCACAGCAGCTTGTCCTTCAGGATCATTGGTTGAACGGTGTTGAAAGCACTGGATAAGTCAAAGAACATGATCCTCACCGCATTCCCGGGCTTCTCAAGGTGGGACAGAGAACGGTGAAGGAGGAAGATCACTGCATCCTCCACCCCAATGCCATGCTGGTAGGCGAACTGGAGTGGATCCATCGCTGGTCCCACCAGGGGGCGGAGGTGAGCAAGGAGCAGTCTCTCCAGGGTCTTCATCATGTGAGACATCAGGGCCACTGGTCTGTAGCTGTTCAGATCTTTGGGGTGGGAAGTCTTTGGTACAGGTACCACACAAGATGTTTTCCACAACTGTGGTACCCTCCCCAGCTTCAGGCTCAGGTTGAAGATGTGCTCCACAATCCCACACAGATGGTCTGCACAGGACTTGAGGAGCTTTGCGCTGATGCCGTCCGGTCCCGAGGCCTTCCTCGCCTTGATCTTCCTCAGCTCCGTCCTCATCTGGGTCTTAGTGAGGGTCAGGTTGGGGGGCTGTGTGCTAGGAGTGGGAGTGGGGGGGTGTTGATGGAGTGGGGTGTGGACAGCAGGTCTTGATGACTTCAGAGGCAGCAGTGGTTGTTGTGCAGTCGGGGGGGGCAATTGGTCAAACCTATTAAAAAACAGGTTCAGATTGTTCGGTCACTCCCTGCCCCCTGTGGCCTGGGGGGAGGTATTCTGGAGCCCAGAGATGGTTTTAAGGTTTCTCCAGACCCCGCCGATGTCGCTCTGTTGCAGCTTGTCCTCCATCTTCTTCCTGAAGCTGTCCTTGCCTTCTCTGATCTTCCTCCTCAGCTCCCTCTGTACGGACTTCAGCACCTTTCTGTTCCCTGACCTGAAGATCCTCTTCTTCTCTCTCAGAAGTGTTTTTATCTCAGGGTTGATTCAGGGTTTGTTGTTCGAGCAACACCATATGGTCTTGGTGGGTACGGTGTTGTCCACACAGAAGCCGATGTAGTCCGTGATGGTGTGAGTGAGGCCATCGATGTCCTCACCATGTGGATCGCAGAGCTGTTCCCAGGCAGTGATTTCAAAACAGTCCTTTAGCGCATCCATTGCCTCCTCAGACCATAACTTCACCGTGCGCATGACCGGAGGTTGTAAGTGTACTAGGGGTTTGTACACCGGCAGGAGATGAACCAAGTTGTGATCCGATCTCCCGAGTGGCGGGAGTGGTGATGAGGTGTACACCTCCTTAGTATTTGCATAAAATAAGTCCAGTGTTTTATTGTCTCTAGTGTGGCATGTGACATACTGGGTGAACATGGGTAAAATGGGGGACAGTGAAATATGGTTGAAATCACCTGAGATGAGAAGAAAAGTATCTGGGTGTTCTGTCTGCAGCCTGGCAGTTACTGAGTGGATGACGTCACGTGCTGTCCCAGCGTTCACTGTCGGATTTCCATAAATAACAATGCAGATCACCTGTGAGTATTCCCTAGGGAGATATGTAGGCCGCATGCTAACAGCTAGCAACTCGATGTCTTTGCTACAGTGCTGTTCCTTAACCGTGATATGTCCCGGTCTGCACCAGTTGTTATTGGCATACATTATCGCTCCTCCGCCCCTTGTCTTCCCATTGTCTGGTGTTCGGTCTGCCCGTATTGCGTGGAAACCCTCCAGTTCGATGTTAGCATCCGTTGCTAGTTCTGTTAGCCACATCTTGGTATACAACATCAAACTACTCTCTCTGAAGACACTCTCGTAGCGGAAGATAGCCGCTAGCTCATCACTCTTACTGAGTAGCGATTGAACATTCCCCATAATAACAGATGGGAGGACGGGTCTGTACCTTATATTCCTCGCCCGCCGTCTTACTCCAGCTTGACACCCACGCCGTTTCCGTCTCATTTCTCCTGGTATGTCGAGTTTTTGCGTTAGCATCGTGGGCCGGTTAAGTGCTAACAGCTGGTCTCTATTGTACTGCCTCCTGCAAGAAACAGTGGCTCCGTCCGCTGGCTCAGGAGACATTTGGGCGATCTACGTGTTCGGATGGAATAAAGGTGACGCTGGATCATAAAGATTTGCAAGAGAGCCAGATAGTAAATAGAAATAGGCAGAAATTGATCCGCTGTTGCAAAAAGGCAGCCTACTCGTGTGGCGCCAGAAGTTATATTTTTATATATATCAGGAAGTATGAATGAATGAGTGAATGGATGAATGCTTTATTTCAAAAACTAACAAAATCAAATTTAATTCAACTCCTTCAACAATATTTTTTTTTTCCGGTTCCGGTTCCGCCGGACCGGCGGCGCCACACGAGTTGGCTGCCGTTTGCAACTGCCCTTCTCTTATCTTCCTTCTTCTTTCTACACCTTTCACTTTATATATATATCACGGACACACAGATCGCCCCAAGGGTCTCCTGAGTCGGCGGACGGAGCCGCTGTTTGCAGCGGGGGACGGAGCTAGCTGGCTAGCTAGCTCCAACCGCCACCCGGTGCTAACGGAGAAGCTCGACATGCCGAGGAACTGTGGCGAAAGCGACGCGGGAGCCGGGCTGGAGTTTAGGCGGCGTGCAAGAAATATAAGACAGAATAATAAAGAGCGATGGCAAGAACCAAGCAGACCACCTGTAAATCTACTGGAAGAAAAAGCCCCCCAGGAAGCAGCTAGCCACCAAGGCTGCTCGAAAAAGCGCTCTGGCCACCGGCGGAGTGGGGAGGCCTCACCGTTGCAGGCCCGGTGCCGTGGCTCTGAGAGAGATCCGTCGCTACCAGAAATCCACAGAGCTGCTCATCCGTAGGCTGCCCTTCCAGCGCCTGGTGAGGGAGATCGCTCAGGACTTCAAGACCGACCTGCGCTTCCAGAGCTCCACCGTCATGGCTCTGCAGGAGGCCAGCGAGGCCTGCCTGGTGGGTCTCTTCATGGACACCAATCTGTGCGCCATCCATGACAAGAGGGTCACCACCATCATGCCCAAAGACATCCAGCTGGCCCGCCACACCCGCGGAGGGAGAGAGAGCTTAGACTTTCTGCTGCACATCCACCAACCACAATGTTCCGCACTGTGTGTATATATGTATATATATATAAAAATTTATAGTAATATGTACATATGTATACTAGCTGTTCTTGTTTTTTTTTTCTTGCCTTCTGATTGTTGCTCTGAGTGTTGCTATCCCTGTGCTGTTGCAATCCTTGAATTTCCCCATTGTGGGACTAATAAAGGCTTATCTTATCTTATCTTATCTTATCTTATATTTAGTAATTAATAACTAGTTGACAGGTTCGGGGTGCTGCCTGTGGACCTTTTCACCTCCAAGGTGAACACTCGCTGTGTCCTCCTTTTTTCAATTGAGGACTATGACCCTTGCTTGAGGACATGCTGTCTCAACTATGGCCCAACTCCCTGCTTCATCAGCCCTCAGGACTGATTTGGCAGTTGCTACTGAGGCTGTTTTTTCATCATCACACACTCACCCTGAAAGCCCCCAAATGGCCAGCCAAGCCCTGGCTAGCAGAGATTCTGACTCTGAAAGGTCCACCCCTGAGCCTGATGGCAATGGTCTTCAAGTCCGTTTCCAAGACTACCTTTTTTCTGACACTTGTCCCTGTAGAGAAGTCACACTTTGTCTGTCCACTCTTCCTACACTCAGGTCTTTCCTGACATGTCCAGGCCTTGTTGTGCCCTGACATCCAAGGGTGACAGAACACAGTCTACTAGGGGCTTGGCCACTTTGTGGGCTCTTTTTAAGGGTGCAATCGCCTTTGCTACTGCTATTTATTCAAATATGTTCACTTTTGTTCAGTATTACTGCTTAAATATGGCAGCCCCTTCAGTGGTCCACTATGTAGTTTCAGCTGGTGTGCAACCCTGCCCTGCGGTGCAAACACCTGCCATTATTTGTTCAGCTCATTGAGGCACTTTTACAAGTCCCATACAGTTGTACTAAGAGGAATGAGTGTTGGCAAATGGAAGGTTACATGGAGTAACCATGTTCCCCAAAGGAGGAGAACTCCATTCAACTCTCTGCAGCCCCACCTCGTACCTGGGCTTGGTGAGGAAGAATGAGGGACTGGGGTTTTGCATGATGATGGTTGGGGGAGATGTTTATATGGAGCAAAGGGCAGGAGCCCCACACTTATCATCATGCACACACTGCCTGAAAAGTGGGACTAAAGGTTTTGTTTTAGGTACGTGCATACATTACCCATGCAGTTATACCAAGTTCCCCTCCTTTCAGGAACGTGATTACTCATGTCTTCAATTTTTTCCAATTCTTTTCTTGTGACTTAATTTTTTTAAAATTTGAAATAGAAAATGAAAATCAAATCCTTTTGAAAATGTCACTCATCCATCTTTGACCATGAAATATGTCGAAAAATATTTGTTTTTTGAATTTTCAATTTTGTATTTAAAAGTGAAAATGAAATAGCCATCTATTTTTTGCTTTTTAATATCCATTTCTGAAAATTTAAATCCAATAACCAAAAGATACAAATCCCCTCTCAAACCACCCTGACAATCCAGGCAAACCAAGAACAAAAGCTGTGGGAGTCACATTGGTTCTGCCTGGGACAATCTCCCTATTCAACTCGCATAGATTGTACGGTGCAAAGCGTGCACACACACACACACACACACAAACACCGTGTCTTCGTCTGCTACGAAGACGCTGCTACGTTTTTCACTGCCGATATGAAAAATGATGACAATTATGCAAGTCAACTACTGATATGCATGGAGCTTGGCAGAGCAAAAAAATTAAAAAAAAACAGAAAAACACTGGTCACATTAAACTATATTATAATATACTAACTAACTAACTAACTAACCTGCACTTATATAGCGCTTTTCTAGTCACAAAGACCACTCAAAGCGCTTTCATTAATACTAACCCTCTATTCTAAGGGCCTATAGGAAACAGATATCTAGGGACAATTTAGAACAGCCAATTAACCTAACATGCATGTTTTTGGCATGTGGGAGGAAACCGGAGAAATCCCGGAGTAAACCCACGCAACACGGGGAGAACATGCAAACTCCACACAGATCACTGTTGGTCGGGGGCTGGGATCGATCCCACGATCCCCACAATCCCCCGGCCAAGGGTAAACTGTGCTGCCGCAGTGCTACCCACTGCGCCACCGTGCAGCCCATATAGATCAGTGGCAGGTGACTACGCACAGCATCACCACAATCCAGGCTGACCGGGGTGTTCATTTGATACAGGAAAAAAATGCACTGTTATCTGCAGGGGCTCAGGCCCTGATCTGCTGATAGTTTGAAAAAGTCATCCAGGGTTGCTTATGTGTTAATTTAAGCTAATGCAGTGTTTTTCAACCAGAGTACCCTGGTACCTTCAGGCCTTTGTATTATGAATTGCCCCTCAGGGCAGAGAGAAAGACCCAGATGCTGAACTGCTAGTTTGCAAAATTTATTAAGAAACAAAAACACAAGTGCACCAACACAAAAATCCAAACTGTCAAGCAAATAAATAAACTTTCGAGTACTCTCACCAGAACAAGGGCAGGGTTCTGGTGAGGATTAGGGGGAAGAAACCTCAATACTCCGGCAACCAAAAATGAAAAAAACATCCTTTAAATATGGCAAGAACAAATGAAACAAGTGTTAGCAGGTGTGGGTCACCTGAGCGGACAGAAGGAAATAAGAATACAATTAAGACCAACTGGGAGCAGTGAGAGAGGAGAGACCAGGTTGACAGTTGACAGGGACCACGCCTATGTGGAGCAAAACCCCCGGAAATGTCACTTGACAGCTGTCAACCCACAACAAAATACAAATGTAATGAAATGGCAAAATAACGACGAATAACCTCAACAATGTAAATAACAAACTATAATGAACATAAACAGGAAAATAAATTATACTCAGAAACAATACAGAATACGTGACAAATCAACCAAGGAACTCAAAAATGACAACACTGTACAAATCAGAAAAAAGGCAAAAAGACTGAGACCAGTGTAATCCCCCTGCGCTCAGATCGTGACATTTTGTGGGAAATGATCTCTTTTCCCTTCTTAATTGGTACAAAAAAATTGCGAATAAATTGCAATTGTTGTGTAAGGGTGCCTACAGAATCCATGCATAAAAATACAGATTATTTGCAATTTTTTTTGTACCAATTAAGAAGTGAAAATGGATAATTTCTCACAGAAAGCTGAATATACCAAGGCACCCTTGTTGAAAAACACTGTGCTAATGGAACCCATGATTTCAGCTCTCCAACTATAGTCTGAAAATGGTAAAAGTTAAGTGAAAGAACTTTTATTATTTACACTTATCACATCTTTGTGTGTAGCTCCTTGAATCAAAGAGAGAATCCCATATGCTCCAGACACATAGTTTTTTGTCCCAGAGTGCTCATCATTGAGATTTTGCAAAATCTTCTGTAGTTTGGGTATTTCTGTGATTTAAGATAAGAGAAGATAAGCATTTATTAGTCCAACAATGGGGATTCAAAACAAATGAACAATGCACTTTAATATCAAATCATCCACTGATTCTTGTTAATAAATTACATTTTATTTTGTTCTGGTTATGATGATCATGATGAGAGCATGGGCTCAGTTCATGTCCTCACTTTCTGTTATGTTCCAACCTTAGTTTTCATTATTGTTTATCACATCCTCAACTCTTAATTATGTTTAATCCTTTGTATTATTATTACTGCTGTCATATTCATCATTCCTGTACTTAATCTTATTCTGACAGCAGCCTTAGTTATTTCCTGTTCTTCGTTTTTTGCTTTGTGTTGTTAATTATTCATCAGTCCCTCCAGGATTTTGCGGAATGTTTTTATGATTGCTGTGGCCCAAAAAGTCTAAATTTGCGGGAGCTTTTTTAAAAAGTTGCAATAAAAGTCACAATGTTTTGCGAAGTTTTTCTGACACTAAAGGTCGTGGGATGAATTACAAATTTTAAAGCAGATGCTTTTTTCCATAGTTTACTGCAATGATATTCTATATTAACACCACAAGAAAATCCCAGGATTGTCAAAAATTTCCTACTAAACAGTGATTTATAAATTAAGCAGAAACTTCTGCTGTACAGAAAACCACAGCAAATACAACAGCTAAATTGCACTGAATGCATATTAAAGAATACAGATTTGGAAATTATGGCAGCACCTTCATTTGAAACTCCCTAACTGCAGCAGTCCCCAACCACTCATTACTGAGCACAGAGGAAAAAAGAAATAATTTATTTTGTTTTTCTGTATTGTCTATCGAAGTCTTTAATTAATTTGATTAATATTTACTGTAAACACGGAAGTGAGTGCAGTGCAGTGACACATTTGTTTGGTTAGACTGAGCCTTTGAGTGCTACTCAGTGACAAATGTAATTGGCGAAAATGGTGGTAGTTGATGAGGACTGGCCAGAATTGTAGGAAAGTTGCGGTAATTAGACAAAGTTGCAAGGCCGAGCAATACTTGCGCTGATTGGCTGATTTCGGGTGAATTGACGCAATTGCAATTGCGAAAGGAGGTGAAAGGAGGTGAAAGGAGGAGGAGGAAGCAGAGAGGGAGAGAGCTGCCAATCACAGAGGTGCTGCTGGACCTCAATGTCTCACTCTGCAGTTTGCTCTCCATGGAAGACACTGCAGACTGCTAGGGGGCTGTCGTGAACTTTCTGGAAGCCCACCTGAGCCTGTGCTCCCTTCTGTGGGTGCAGGGGCTCCCACTCATTGCCCTACCAGCACCGCCAGTCTCCTCCTCACCGGAGCCAGCCAACTGGCCACCAGTGCATGCTCCTGCGGAGAGGAGGGACTTCTTTCTCGGCAGTCGACTGGCACATGGGAGGCCTGGGTGGACGGAAGGTTCTGGGAGACGCCACTCCACTCCGTTCCAGCGCCAGCCCCGGCTTCTCTCCAGGCCAGCTCCACTGTCATCCAGAGGGCTTCAGCGGCAGCAACAAGTACATGCTCCTTTCTCTTTATTCACTTTGAGTGAAGTATCTTGCCTTGCTTCAGATGAAGCGTCTCAGTGGCAGCCGTCAGCTGTCACTGAGCCCTCACCATTTGTTTCTTCTGCTTCCTCTATGTGTATTCCACCACTCATCTCTACTCCTTGTTTCCCCAAGGTCATGGCCACCTCAGCTGGTTCCATGATTGAGGAGGTGAGTTCAACCGCTGCCACAGCTCCTCTCCATGTGCCCACTCCTGCAGTGACTGCTCCTCTCCACATGCACACTCTTGCAGTGACTGCTCCTCTCCAGGTGCAGGCTCCAGCAGTGACTGCTCCTCTCCACATGCATGCTCTGGCAATTCCAGCTCTCAAGGACATGCACGCTTTAGCATCTCCTCATCTCCAGAGAGCCCCAGCTGCTACTTCTCCTGAGCTCAGCTCCAGCTGTTCCCGAGGTGCACATCACAGCTCCAGCTGTCTCCAAGGTGCACATTACAGCTCCAGCCATCTCTGTGGTTGATGCTCCCCAGTCATAGTGCTTTCCAGAGGCCATTGCTCCTGCAGCTCATCCTGAGGCGGTCACCCCAGCAGCAGTGGACCAGGAGCTAACTTATGTTCTTTTCTTTATATTTATAACATCAATTTTAGAAAAGACTTGCCTTGCTCCTGGTGATTTTGGTGTTGCCTCATTCACTCTCTGCCTTTCTCCTTCGTCTGAGGTAGCTGCATCGGCGTCTGGGCCAGATGCTCTTCAACCTCAGCTGCTGTCTCCTATGGTTGGCTCATCATAGCTGCTGTCTCCCATTTTTGACGCACCTCAGCAGCTGTGTCTGGTATCAGCGCTCCTCCATCGTGTGTTCCTGAGGCCGGTGCACTTCTATTGTGTGTTTCTGAGACTTGTGCACCTCCGCCGTGTGTTCTTGAGATCGGTGCACCTCCGCTGTGTGTTCCTGAGGCTGGTGCGCCTCCGCTGTGTATTCCTGAGGCTGGTACACCTTTGCTGTGTGTTCCTGAGGCCGGTGTGCCTCCATCGCCTGTCCCTGGGGTCAGCACACTTCAACCATCAGCTCCTGAGGTCAGCACGCTTCAATCATCAGCTCCTGAGGTCAGCACACTCCAACCATCAGCTCCCGAGGTCAGCATGCTCCAACCGTCAGCTCCTGAGGTCAACATGTCAGCTCCTATGGTCGGCACGTCCCAGCCATCTCATTCTGAGATCAGCATGCTGTAGCTGCCGTCTCCTGAGCTGGAAGCTCCTCAGGTGACGTCACCTGAGCTGGGAGCTCCTCAGCAGCTGTTCCCTGAGCTTAAAGCTTTCCTGCTGCTGGCTCCTGAACTTAATGCTCCTGTAGCACCATGTTCCTCCTTCTGAGGGTCCTTGGACTTTGGGAGGCCACCAGCCGCATCATGTTCTCTGGGCCGGTGGTCTGGGGACTCCTGGAGGCCACATGACCCAGTGTGTTTCCTGGTCTGGGGTGGCATCAACCTGGGTGGGTGATCTTTTGTTTGTTCAGGGTCGTCTCGAATCCACCCCTTAAGGAAGGTGTGTGTGTGTGTGGGGGGGGGGGGTACTATCATGATCAAGTTTTGGGCTCAGCTCATGTCCTTGCTTTCTGTTATGTCCCAACTTTAATTATCATTATTGTTTATCGCATCTTCAACTCTTAGTTATGTTTAATCCTTTGTTTAATTGTCATTACTCTCGTCCTATTTATCATTCCTGTATTTACTCTTATTTTGACAACACCCTTAGTTATTTCCTGTTCTTTGTTTGGTGTTTTGTGTTGTTAATTAATCATGGCTGCTCTTCATTTGGTAATTTGTGTTCACCTATTAATAGCCGCCGTCCTCTGCTCTCAGTGCCACAAACTCATCTTTGTTTGCTCACACTCCCTCCACCATGACATTAGTGGCATCAACTTTAGTTATCTGCTGTTACGGCTTGTGTTATGCTCTCCAGCCCACGAGCTGTGTTCTGTTTGTTTTCATTAAAACAACCATGTACGAACTTCACCTTACAATTTGCCCCGTAGGGGCCGGCGTTATGACAATGATTGAGTAAAACACAATTAATAGCACAAATTAAAATAATAAATCAAAGTGTGATAATTATGTTATCAAGAGATGATGGAGCTTGTACAAGAAAATTTTATTTTATATTCAGTTTGCATGATTGACAAACAAATGTGTATTTCAGTAGCTTACTCTAACCTTGGAATTCATTAGAGAATGAAATGAAAGCTTGTTTTTTTAAGTTCAAGAAAGTGTGTGACAAGAAGACAGAGCAAGATCAGATAAGACTTTATTTTTCTTCCTGCATCTTGCACCCATGTAATTTTTACAAATGGTTATGTTTTTTGTGTGTGCTTGCACAGTATTACATGGATGGGAAATAAAATAAGTCAACTCAAACGACAAACAGCACATTGATTTGAAATGCATAGTCTATGTTATCAACACTGTGCACAAGTAAACCACAATAACTCATAGATCTGAACAATATATTCCATCCATCCATCCATCTTCTACTGCTTTTCTGGAGGTCGAGGTTGCAGAGGCAGCAGTGCAAGCAGAGACACTCAGACTTCCCTCTCCCCAGCCATCTGCTCCAGCTCTTCAGAGAGGATACCAAGGTGTTCCCAGATCAGCTGGGAGACGTAGTCTCTCCAGCGAGTCCTGGGTCTGCCCCAGGATCTCCTCCCAGTGGGACATGCCCCAAACACAACAATATATTTTGTTTCAAAAAAACTTTCACATCTCATGGAAACATTACTCACCAGTATCATTTTCGTCTAGATGTGTTTGTTTCAGGAACTCTTTGGAGCTCACAGTGAACACTTTGAAATCGTTATCGCTCAATTGTTCCTAGAAAAATGAGTTTAAAAAAAATTAAGGAGCGATTGCATTTTTATTAAGTGATTTACACAATTTTCTACCCATTTACAGAAGGGAAAATAGGTATTGAACACATCAACATTTTTCTCATTAAACATATTTCTGATTGAGCTATTGCCCTGAGATTTTCACCAGATATCAGTAACAACCCAAATAATCCATACATACAAAGAAATCAAGGCAACTGTGTTCACAAAACAAACTATATTTAATAGAGTGGAATGACACAGGGAATAATTATTGAACACACTTGGTGAAATTTATTTACAGTAATATTTAGCAGAAAAGGCTTTGTTGGTAATAACAGCTTCCAGACACCTCCTGTATGGATAAACTAGGTGCAGGCAATGCTCAGGAATGATTTTAACCCATTCTTCCACACAAACTCTCTTCAGATCTTGAAGGGTCCATGGGTGTGTAATATGAACTCTGATCTTTAGTTTGTTCCATAGATTTTCCATTGGATTAAGGTCAGGTGACTGACTAGGCCAGTCGAGGAGCTTTATTTTCCTTCTCTGGAGCCAGCTGGGAGTTTACTTGGCTGTGTGTTTGGGATCATTGTCTTGCTGAAATATCCACCCTTGTTTCATCTTCAGCATCTTGGCAGATGGCAACAGGTTCTTATCAAGAATGTCTCTGTACATTTGAGCGTTCATCTTTCCTTCAATTACTGTATGTGAAGTTTGCCTGTACCATGTGCCAAAAAACACCCACATAGCAAATATATATGGGATGTGGCAGTGCCATTTCTCCTCCAAATATGCTGTGTCTTGTGGCATCCAAAAAGTTCAAATTTGGTCTCATTTGACCAGACAATATTCTCCCAGTATTTTACTGGCTTGCCCAAATGTTGTGCAGCAAACTTTTAACAAGCTTCAACATGCTTTTCAGTCTTGTGAGGTGAGCAGGCATACAGCCCATGTCAGCTGAGTGCACAAGTTATTGTTTTCTTTAAAACAGCAGTACCTGCTAACTCCAGGTCTTTCTAGAGCTCTCCACGAGTGGTCTTTGGCTCTTGGATAACGCTTCTGATAATTCTTTTGACTCCTCTGTCAGAAATCTTGCAAGGAGCTCCTGGTCGTGGCTGGTTTATGGTAAAATGATGTTCTTTCCACTTCCAAATGATGACTCCAACAGTGTTCACTGGAACATTCAGTAGTTTAGAGATGCGCCTGTAACCAATTCCATCATTATATTTTGCAACAATAAGGTTGCCAAGGTCTAGAGAGAGCTCTTTGCTTCCACCCATCACGAGTTCTTTGTGGTGTGACAATCTGATATTCACAGACCTTTTTAAAGGCAATCAGTCAGAACTTAACCAGCTGAAATTAATTTGCACTGATGGGGGATGGGATGGCTTCCTGAATTCTGATGATTTCAGCTGTTTTTTTGGCTTTCTACTCCTTTTTGCTCCTCTTTTTCTTCATGTGTTCAATACTTATTCCGTGTGTCATCCCACTTTATTAAGCATAACTTGCTTTGTGAACATAGTTACCTTGATTCCTTTGTATGTATGGATTACTTGGGTTGTTATCTGGTAAAAATCTCAGGTCAGTGGTTCCACCAGAAATATGTTTAATGAGAAATAAAGTTGATGTGTTCAATACTTATTTTACTCGCTGTATAAACCTTACCTTAACATATTTTTTCTTTTGGAATTCATCTTTCACATTTTCTTTGACAAGCTTGTTCCTTTTTAAAATGTTTTCTTTCTTCTTAGCCGGTGAGCTAAAAAAAGTCAAGGTACACTTTAATTTGCATACATGTGAAACCATCAAAAAGACTGGTCATGTGAACTAAACATGTATCAATCCATTGCTATCAATGGGCACCAAAGAGGTTGACCTATTTGATAAATGAAGTGAAGAGTTTAATTCCCACTGTCACACTGAGAACCCTGAAAAGAGTGAGCTTCCCTGACAAAGAAGGGGTTTTGACCATTAGCAAATATATATTAGCTGATTCCATGCATCCATCCATGCATCCATCCATCCATCCAGCCATCTTCTACATTTTTTACAGAGGTCCAGGTTGCGGAGGCAACAGCTCAAACAGAGAAGCCCAGACTTCCCTCTCCCTGGCCACCTGCTCCAGCTCTTCAAAGAAGACACCAAGAAATTCCAAGGACGGCTGAGAGATGCAATCTCTCCAATGTGTCCTGGGTTTGCCCCGGAGTTTCCTACCAGTGGGACGTCCCCGAGACAGTTCATATAGGAGGCATCCTGATCAGATGCCCAAACAACCTCAAATGGCTCCTTTCAATGTGGAGGAGCAGCGGTTCTACTCTGAGCCTCTCCTGGATGACTGAGCTCCTCACCCGATCTCTAAGGGTGAGTCCAGCAATCCTACACAAAAAGCTCATTTCAGCCACTTGTATCCGCAATCTCATTCTTTTGGTCATTCGTCAAAGCTCATTAACATAGGTGAAGGTAGGAATGTAGATTGACCGGTAAATTCCCCGAGTGGTGCCTCAGTTGTTAGAGCATCCGCCCCACACCTGGGAAGCTGGGATTCAAATCCCAGCCGGGTCATGCCAAAGACCATATAAAAGCGGAACAAACTTCCTGCCCTTCAGCTTGGTGCTCAGCAATAATGGAACGGGAGAGGGAAATTTGTGGTGGCCCCTTGCATGGCAACCACTCCTCCGATTCTATATATGTGTGTGATTAACATTGTAGATAAGAGAAACATAATTTTGTTCTACTGTACATGATTGGCTATATGGATTTGAATGACAATAAAGATGGCTTATCCTTATCCTTATCTTTAAATTGACAGCTTTGCCTTAGACCTGAGCTCCCTTTTCACCACAACAGACTGGTACAACGTCCGCTTCAGTTACAAATGCTGCACTGATCCTTCGGTCAATCTCTCGCTCCATTTTCCCCTCACTCGTGAATGAGATCCTGAAATACTTAAACTCCTCCACTTGGGGCAAGAACTTGTCCCAAACCCAGACAGGACAATCCATCCTTTACCAGCTAAGGACCATGGACTTGGACTTGGAGGTATTGATTCTTATTGAAGGCACTTCACACTCAGTAACAAACCATCCCAGCAAGACCTGTAGGCCATCGTTCGATGAAGCCAACAGGACAACATCCTCGGCAAACAGCAGAGATGAGATCCTGTGGTCAGTGAACATGACACCCTCTGTCAGGAGGGCAGCCCCAGCAGAGTCCAGCTCTCACTGGAAACAAGTTCTACTGGGTGTTGGCTATGAGTGTAATGGTACTTGTATTCGTATTTGGATTTTTCGGTACGCCACCCACAGTATGGTTCAGACACATACTGAGGTACGACACAGACTATATTGAGTATGGCTAGAAAGTGCAACTGTCATATCACGCCTCCTCCTCCTCTCAGTTTCCCCATCTCTGGCCGCCTGTCAGTGGACTTCTGCAGTGTTCTGCCCAGTGAAGAACGACTGAAATTGTGCTACTTCTAATGTAAACACAAGGTTAGTAAGTTTTTAGTGAGTAAATTTAGTGCTTCTTATTTTCAATAAGCGACTGTCTCAGCTTTAGAAAGCTGATTAAACTGTTAGCATGTGCTAACATTACCTGTCAGACAATAATGTCTCGTAAATGATGTTTGCTGACAGCTGAGCTGTTTCAGTTCTGCTGGTAATGTGTTTACTACAGTAAATGAGTGAATTACATGAGTAGCTTACTCTTTGTTATGACCCATTTTCTGGGCCAAGGCCAGAATAGCCTATTTCTGTTTCAACACAATTTCTGGGCCAAGGCCAGAACTGCCTAGATCAGCCTGGGATCATTTAGGTCCGTCTCGGCTCCTGTGCCAAGGTGTGCAAACCTAGTCACTTTCACCCTTTTCTTAGGCAAGGTAGACATTCACCTGGCACCTGCACCACTTCCTTTTTTGGGTGGGGGGGTGGGTGGGGGGCTCATCCGGGATAAAAAAAATATGCCCCTTCCATGGGAAATTAGTCAGTGGTGCAGGTCATGGAACCTGCAGTGGGATACCCCCACTCCTATCCACTCCTAGCCAGGTGGTTCAGTGGAAGAGCAGGAGGTGTGGTGATCATGGTGTCATGAGTTCAAATCCCAGCCTGGGACATGAGGTGGAGGTCTGCCTTGCTGTGAGCAGAAGAGACCAGGTGAATGTCTATCTTGCCCAAGAAAAGGGTGAATGTGACTAGGTTTGTACACCTTGGCAGAGGGTCCGAGATGGACTTAAATGATCCCAGGCAGAAATAGGCTATTCTGGCCTTGGCCCAGACAATGGGGGCTTGTCTGGGATATGAGCACCATTCCCTAAAGGGAGGAGGTGTGACGACCCCCTCCATGGGTAATTGGTCAGTGGTGCAGGTCATGACGCCATTAGGGTATATCCCCACTCCTAGCCAAGTTGCTAGGGAGGAATTCCTCTTTGGCTCACTGGTGGAGCAGGAGGTAAGGGGATCATGGTGACATGAGGTGGAGGTCTGCCTTGCTGTGAGCAGAAGACACCAGGTGAATGTCTACCTTGCCTAAGAAAAAGGGTGAAAGTGACTAGGTTCGTACACCTTGGCATAGGAGCCGAGACGGACCTAAATGATCCTAGGCTGATCTAGGCAGTTCTGGCCTTAGTCCAGGAAATGGGTCGTAACACTCTTTTTCATCTTCTCTATTATTGTCACAGTAATAAGCCCTCATTCTGAATACTAGAGCATCTTGGTAAAGCTGTGTTCACGCTATAACATTTGGACCGACTTTTACTGACGTTTTGGAAAATCAGAGAAATCAGTCCAAACATTGGTGAAATTATGTTTGTGAGTACACACCAACTTTTACAAACTTTTGCAAACTTTTATAAACTTTTGCTACCCTTTCCCAGCGTTGCATTCAGTGTTGTCAAACTTTTGCCAACTTGGGCTCGCGTATGTGTAGCAGTTTCCAACTTAGGTTAACTTAAGCAAACAAATACTCAGCGCAGGTCAGCTGACATCAGCATCAGGCGACACTGATATAAAGATCAGTGTTTGTGGAGGCTTCCTGTCATCCTGGACCTGCGTTTTTGGGTGGATTCACACTACAACGTTTGGACCAACTTTTATTGACATTTTGGCAAACGTCTGGCTCTGCTGGCAAAAGTTGATAAAAGTTAATGATACTTGGTGTTTGTTGGCAAAAGTTGCATTTGTTGAGAATTTTCAGCATGTTGAAAATTTGCCAATGTTTGGAAATAAACACTGGTTAAAGCTGTGCTCAGTTTGCAAAAGTTCCTCTAAGTTATGGAGAGTTTCCCTAAGTTAGCCTAAATTAAGCTCCTTTGGCAAACATTGACTGAAATGCTGGTAAAAACAGATGTTTTTAGTTCAAAACTCAGTTCAGACATGCAGAAATGAAAGAGAAATGGCAAGAAGGGGTAATTTAAAAAAAAGAAAATATATACATAAGAGGACAATCTACAGTATTTGTTTGATGATAACATGGTGTGTATGACATGTTTTTTTTAATTTTTTTTTAATGTATGGGCAAGATACTGTATATATAACGGACATCTGATTAGTTTTGAATTGTTGAATTGTTTGTGGGTTTGTGTTTTTGCACATTCTCGGAAGTGGCCGCTTTGTGTCGAGGCGCTCAGAGTTGAAAAAAGTTCAACTATTCAGACTGCATAATTTTGCAGAGCAATAGAACAGAACAATAATTTAACTCTGATTTCAAAGAAAAAAAATTGTACTTAATAAAATAAATTAACTTAAATGACCAAAGATGCAGTTATTTCTGTTATAGTATTTCTATATATCTATAGTTTTTTTGAGGAATCTCCTCACCAACTAGACAGCAGGAAAAACCTCCCTTATTTTGAAATTCAAATGTTGGCACATTTAGTTTGTCTGAAGGCTGTTGACGGATTAAAGCCATTTGTGAATTTTGGTCATCTTAACTTTCCAGGTACATCTTTTTTTTTTTTTTTGTTACTTATTTGTACCCGTAGGTAGACTTGGTTTGCAGTCTGGTGACAAGCCACCGGCTGCTGGTCGCTGCGTGCGCGAGCGCCCTAAACCTACATGTTTTTGGTGTGCGGGAGGAAACCGGAGAAATCCCGGAGTGAACCCACGCAACACGGGGAGAACATGCAAACTCCACACAGCTCACTGTTGGTCGGGGGCTGGGATCGAACCCACGATCTCATGATCCCCGCGATCCCCCGGCCGAGGGTAAAACTGTGCTGCCACAGTGCTAAACCACTGCGCCACCGTGCAGCCCAACCCCTTATATTAACTAAGGTAAAGGTAAAAACAGCTCCTTTTCATTCGTGTCTGAAATAAGAAAAACAAAAAACTGTGATGGTCTGAGCGCCGATTCTATCCGCGCTCAGCTTGTCCAGTATTTCTCCAGTTCTACCCTATTCCGGGTCGTGTCTTATGGCCTCCTCTGAGGCTATTATTTTGACAGCGTCTTGGCGGACTTCCGGCTGTCAAAGCCCAGCTGCTCTGGGACAGCTGTATGGTATTGTCATTAATTACATTCCCCTTTTCCTGATTTGATTTTGTTCCCCATTTAAGGGAGCAGCTGAGGCTCACTCCTCTCTGCGACCTACACCGAATGACATCATGCACCTCCATGTACGTGGCTGGAGTTCCTACGTCCAACTTCAGTTTCTCCTGTGACTCTGTTCCTCATCCTTCCGTAAGTGCTAACTGTTCAGCATAGGTTCCGTCCTCGCTGCCTTTCCTAGCCAATCTCCTGAGGTTGAGTTCTTGTGTCAGAGTTAATGTGCGTGTTTAGCCCCTCGAGGCTCATTATTTTGTCATCCTTTGTTATTTATGTCTTATGTTAATAAAAGGCAAACTCACTGGTTGCCTACAGTGTCTCACTGATGACCCTGCAAGGGGTCATCCATAACAGTAGGTCGCAGCCAAAAGAGATGCCGGTGACCGTGAGTTTTGCCTAATTTGGACTTGCTGTTTTCCCTGTCTGGGTACCTGTGTGCTGGGAGATAATGTCGCCACTCAGGGGCCACGCTCAGAGCCTGAGCTATGAGCTGGTGGAGGCCCTCTACTATGTTGATGAAACTCTTTTCACCGCTCGCCTCTATGACACTCCCAGTGATGTATGCCGGCACCTGGACCTCGCTGAGGCACTCATTAACCGCCATCCCCGCTACGCCGACCACCCTGAGATCACGGCGAGGATGGTGGACATCACTTATCAACAGGAGAAGCTCCGTGGGCTGGAGGGAAACTCCGGCAGGAAGCCGAAGAGGAGGCATCCTCGCTCCTCGCTTCGGGATCCTGTTCCCGTCCCTCATACAGTCCAGGAGTTCGCACCGCCCAGAGGTCATCCCCGCCGGAGTGAGATGTCTGTCGGGATTGCCCCAGAGAAGTTACAGCTGACAGTTACTTCCATCCGGGGCCGAGTGGCTGCAGCTCGCTCCGCCGTCCACTCCACGCAGATCATGAAGCATGTGACGGCGGTGGTCAGGCTGGTGGAGAGGAATCCTGAACTGAGTGATTATCCTGAACCCGCTGACCTGCTTGCCTCTGTTTCCACGCAGAAGCGGCGTTTTCCTAACCTCTTCTTCGCCTCACCGGTTGCCGGTAAACGTCATCACCATGCTGATCACTATCCTAAGCGAGAACCCCGTCTGGATCCAGTTCCGGGTAGCCGTAAGGACTCTGTCTCCCAGCCAGCTGATCCTCCTGTGTCATGTAGGAAGGGAAGGACTGCAGCCACCATCTCCGGATCATCTGTCCTCGCTGTTCCGTCAGCTCCTTGTCCCCGGACCGTCTCGGCTGTTCCTCCTTCCTCCTCGACACTCTTCCCAGCTGCTTTGAGCTCTTCGAGTGCGACTGTTCTCGTTCTTGATCCGTTGCAAGCGGCCTCTCTTCATCCTCCCGGGGGGGTCCTCCATCATCATCCAAAGGGGAGAGGAGAAAACCAAGCCCACTGCAGCGGGTTCCATCGGTCCTCAGCGGAGCAGGCAAGTGCATTTTCATTATCATCCTTCACTGAATAAATTGCCTTGTCTAACCCCTGGGGGTGGAGTTCGGGGTTCACAGTCCCCTGAGCTCCCTCCACCTGCTGCAGTCATGAAGTATGAACCTGCACCCTCTGTGTCTCTTTTCTCCGAGCGTTCCCCGGTGCTAGAATTTCACCGTCAGACGAAGAGGGAGCCTGCAGCCCTGGAGAGCCTGGTTCCAGCCCGGCAGCCACGTCATGGGCAGAGAAGGAGGGCGGACTGCCGTTTGGAGCCTGCACTGATGATCAAGCATCCCCGGGTCTCCACAAAGGAACGGTTCAGTCCAGCAGGCCACAGATTCCCCGCCACCACGCCGTGCGGGCTTTCGGCGTGGACGTCAGCGTCAGGGAAACCCCAGACTGTGGAGACCATCATGCCGGCTGCGGAACCTGCCGTGGTTGAGTGGGAACCAGAAGATGACCTTCTGCATCCTGATGACCTGGAGCATCGAAGTCCTGGGCGGCGGTAGAACCCGAGATCAGGCAAGTGCTCTATTTTGTTTTCCTCTTCTATATTCTGGAGCATTATTGCCTGTCTCTCGGGGAGACGAGCTGGGTGCAGTCGTCTGCTACATTTGAGCTTGTCTCGCCGGGCTCTGCCGCTGCCGGTGATCCTGATCCCGGTTCCTTTTGTTCCTCTGAGCCTCTTCCCAGGGTCACCGGAGACAAATCCACTCTGGTTGTCGCTATGGGGGTTCCGGGTTCGTGCATGGAGATCGTCCCTGATATTGCGCCGGTCCAATCGGGGCCCATCGTGGGTGCTGCGTGGGTCCAATTGAGGCCCATTGTGGGTGCTGAGCCGGTCCAATCGGGGCCCATCGTGGGTGCTGCGCTGGCCCAATCAGGGTCCATCGAGGGTGTAGCACTGGTTCGGTTCAGGGCCGGTGAGGGAGCTGTGGATTCCTTTTTGCCGGACGCCGGGCTGGTTCCGCCTCTTTCCTCCATTTTTTCCCCGCCGGGTGCCATTGGGGTTCCTCTCATCCCGGTCGGATCCCCCATGCCCTCTCTTTCAGTGAGGGAGCCGTATCTGAGTTTCTCCCTCTGCTCCTGGTGGTCTGAGGACATGGGACGGTTGCTTGCAGGACCGGCTTGTTGGATCGGCCACCTGGTTCGGCCACCTGAAAGACTGCTTCGTGGGTTCTGCATTCTGGGTCGTCTGCCTGAAGAACTACCTTGTTGGGTCGGTGAGCTGGTTCGGCCGCCTGAGGTACTGTTTTCCCGGGTCTGGGACTTGGGTAGGCCGCCCGAACTGCTTTTCTCCCCTGCAGTCACATGGAATCAGGATCTGGGTAGACCGCCTGAATTGTTCGCTTTCCCCTATCAACGTCCCTGTGGGTGTCTGTGCCTTTCTTTGTGTTTTGGTGGGATGTTGTTTTCTTTTTGTTCCTGTCGGGTGGTTGACCTTGAACCATTTTTGTATTGGGGAAATGTTCAATATTTTGTCAATTCATGTGAGATTTCGCCCAAGTGAAAAGCTATACTCTTGTCAGATTTGTGGGAAATGCTTCATTCAGTTCATTGGGTACTCATGTGAACTCTCACTTGAGGTGTTGTAGCCTTGTTACGTCTGTAGATCTTTATTTTCTGGATAAAGTTTCTTTTGTGGAACTGAATTGTTCTTGAAATTTCTGAGGCTTTACGGCAAATATTCATCTTATATCGAGGTCTATGATCAAGTAATCTGCTTATTCATTTTGCTTTGGACTTAACCTGATTATGATCTGTGTTGCAAGTTAACCTAGCCATTTTATGCATTTTTTTTTCACTCCCCAGGCACGAGTCTCTATTATGTGGCTCATTTGGTCTACTTATGTAGATCATGCAGTCATTCGCATGCATTTTTCTTCCTTTTTCACGCTGATGTTGCATGTAGGGGCAGAGGATTGTCTGCATTTATTTTTATTTTTTTATTGTGCATCAGTTTTGTGCTTATTTATATGTTCTGCTGAGACCACGATGCTGTGATTAGAGACATCGCATATTCTAGGTTGATAATTTATTTAGCATTTTCTATATCTGCCTTGCAGTTGAGACTGAATTTGCTGTTGATTGTATTTTGTTAAATTGGTGTGTTTCTGTGCACCCCTTTCATTCTTTTGCTGGGAAAGATCCCTTATCCACATATGTATAACCAGTACACTGCAACTCCCTTTTTCTGAAGGACTCCATTTGTGGTGTTGCTGCTCCATAGCTTTCAGTGTCTTCCCCTGGTGGTTATAGGGTGCTGTACGTTTTGTATGTTCCTGTATTTTGGGTTTTGGAATGTGACATTCTTTTTGTTTTCAATTTTGCTTGAAGATTGTTGTGGCATGTTCTGCCTTGTTTTTTGGTGTATTTATCTCATTATTCTGGTTATCTTTGTGCCCTTGATGGTGTTTTTTCTTGGTTCTCTCCCTCCTGGCCTGTTCCCCCTCCACCCTCCCTAGGCTGGTCCTGGTGGCTTTCTGGCTGGGACAGGGGTGGGGCCTTGGATGTTAAGACCACCTGGAATGCGCCTTTTGACCGGGGGATACTGTGATGGCCTGAGCGCCAATTCTATCCGCGCTCAGCTTGTCCAGTATTTCTCCAGTTCTACCCTATTCCGGGTCGTGTCTTATGGCCTCCTCCGAGGCTATTATTTTGACAGTGTCTCGGCGGACTTCCGGCTGTCAAAGCCCAGCTGCTCTGGGACAGCTGTATGCTATTGTCATTAATTACTTTCCCCTTTTCCTGATTGGGTTTTGTTCCCCATTTAAGGGAGCAGCTGAGGCTCACTCCTCGCTGCGACCTACACCAAATGACATTGTGCACCTCCGTGTATGTGGCTGGAGTTCCTACGCCCAACTTCAGTTTCTCCTGTGACTCTGTTCCTCATCCTTCCGTAAGTGCTAACTGTTCAGCGTAGGTTCCGTCCTCGCTGCCTTTTCTAGCCAATCTCCCAAGGTTGAGTTCTTGTGTCAGAGTTAATGTGCGTGTTTAGCCCCTCGAGGCTCATTATTTTGTCATCCTTTGTTATTTATGTCTTATGTTAACAAAAACGCAAACTCACTGGTTGCCTACAGTGTCTCACTGATGACCCTGCAAGAGGTCATCCATAACAAAAACTAATGATTAAAAAGACAGAATGAACCAACTCGAGCTCTTAACCACATCTGTTAGTGAAGTGACTCTTCCATTATTGCTCCCATTATCAGTGGGTTAAAACCATGATGAATACCTCCCTTCACTTCCGCCCTTCAAAGAGAGCAGACGCTTCTCTTCCCGCTCCCGCTCCCTGTCTCTCCCTCCCTAACTGACTGGATCCCAGCTTGCTATTGTCTGTGTCTGCGTGTCTCTCTACTGCTGATTTATCTAACGAAATTATGGATTTAATAAGCTGGGCTTTGAACGCAATCGACACTGTTTTTTCAACGAGGAAATCAGGCCCAGGGGGTCCTATCTGTCCTGCAGGGACTGCTGCTGCGGGTTATATTAAGGACACAAGCAATTGGAAACTCTTGTGCCTGTGTGATCTTTCTATTGAAGATATTGAAGATTTACATCTTTTCGGAGCAATGGTCATCGGAATTCTACTGATTGGCTTTGGGATTGTTCTGGTGCACCGCAAATTGAAGAAGATGGACAGAGCTTATCAAAAAGCGGACCCGGCAAAGCTCTCTCATCAATTTGACCAACTGGGCAGGACTCTGACAGCGGCCTATGGAGAACTGTACAGGAAAATGGATTACATCACGATCACGCTGAGAGCTGTTCACGAATCGATTTCAAAGCCTGGCCATGATGGATCTGGAGCACTGAATCCGTAAGAGAATGGAAAGTTTTTTCTCTGAAGTCAGTGCTATTCGACCTGTTTTTCGGCACCCTCAGCACTCAGTCCTCCTGATAATCAACAGTATAATTGTTTTTCATAGCATTGGCGGGCAGTATCTGACTCTCAAGGACAGCTGTCTGGCTCAGACTATTCCATCTTCCGTGCTCAAGGACACGTGCCTTTGCTTCAGACTCTAGTCATAACATCTGCTGAGGAAGAGACTATTGCTGTTCTCCTAACTGATTTGCCACTGATTGCATCCAACACACACACACTGACCCATTTATACTGATGAAGACATATTCACTCACTGCTCTCTCTGTGTCATTGTGTGGATTATATTGTCTGCTAATTGTGCATTGTTTTTTTCTTGTAATCACAATATCGGTCATATATATGAACTTTATTCTGATCAACAATGCTTTTTTCTCTCTCCTATTGTGTCCCCTCCCTCCCCCCGCCTTCTATTCCCCTCCTGCTGACAGGCACCTCCATGGCTCGCCGCTTCACGTCCGCCCTGCGAAGAGAGCAGACGCTTTTTCTTCCAGCTCCAGCTTCTTATCTCTCTCCTCCCCTAACTGACTGACTGGATCCCAGCTTGCTATTGTCTGTCTGCGTGTCTCTACTGCTGATTATCAAACGAAATTATGGATTTAATAAGCTGGGCTTTGAACGCAATTGACACTGTTTTTTCAACGAGGAAAAGTGGCCCGGGGGAGCCGGTTTGCCCCGCAGGCACCGCGGCCGCGGGCTATTTGAAGGACACAAGTAATTGGAAACTCTTGTGCCTGTGTGATCTCTCTATCGAAGATGTTGAAGATTTATACCTCTTCGTAGCAATGGTCATCAGAATTCTACTGATTGGATCTGGGATTGTTCTGGTGTACCGTAAATTGAAGAAGATGGACGGAGCCTATCAAAATGCAGACCCGGCAAGGCTTAACCATCAAATTGACCAATTGGGCAGGACTCTGACAGCGGCTAATGGAGAACTGTCTAGGAAAATGGATTACATCATGATCACGCTGAGAGCCGTCCATGATAATTTCAACGTCCAGCCATGAAGGATTTAAGTACTGAATCTGTAAGAGAATATAAAGGGTTTTTTTCTCTGAAGTCAGTACTATTCGACTCATTCGACCTGCCCTCACAGTCACAGTCCTCCAGATTATCTGCAGTTTTTGTTTTCAAAACATGCGAGCAGCATTTGACTCTCAAGGACAGCCAGCTGTCTGGCAAACTATACCATCTGCTGTGCCAAGGACACACGCCTTTGCCAGATGGTAGACATAACATCTGCTGCTGAAGAGACTTTGTTGTTCTTAAATGATATCAACACCCTCACTCAACACCTTCACTCACACTGACTCACTATACTGATGTGAAGATTATTCATTCACTGCTCTCTTTGTGTCCTTGTATAGATTCTATTGTCTGCTACTTGTGCATTGAGAGCTTTTTTTCTTGTAATCATAATATTGATCATTTATGACCTGTATTCTGACAATGCTTTTTTCTCTCTCCTATTGTGTTATCCTTTTCCTCCCCCATTGCTTCCTGTTCCCCGTCTGCTGACAGGCGCGTCACTGACGCTGCCGCGTCACTGAAAATGTCAACTATGTCGTTCTCAGTGTCAAGTCAAATCCCTCGTATGTTTATCAGTTGTTTACTGTGAATGTACTTGGCAATAAATCTTTTCTGAGTTCTGAGTTCTGAACTACATAGGAATCTCAAACAAAAATAAATACTGAAACGTATACCCAAGGAAGATGTCTTCACTCCAGCCTTACAGGAAGCTTCCACAAACACTGATCTTTATATGAGCGTCACCTGACGCTGATGTCAGCTGACCTGCGCTGAGTATTTCTTTGATTTTTCAAAATGTCTGTAAAAGTCGGTCCAAATGCTAGTGTGAACCCAGCATTAACTGAGGCTGACTTAGATAAACTCTGCATAACTTATAGCCCAGCGCTCAGGAACTCTTACAAACTGAACATAACTTTCACCAACGTTTATTTCCAAATGTCCGCAAATTTTCGGCATGCTGAAAATTTTCAAAGTACACAACTTTCGCTAGCATTTGCCAACAAACACCAACTATCATTAACTTTCGCCAGCAGAGCCAGACGTTTGCCAAAATGTCAGTAAAAGTCGGTCCAAACATTGTAGTGTGAATCCACCTTAAATTAGAATACCATGATTTGTAATTTAATTTAAAAGAAAGATAACCATAATCATCACAAATAAATTAAAACAGCTTAAATATTTCACTGTATTTGCAGTGAAGACTCACATTCCTCTACTGTAACTTATAGCATTTGTAAACTGTTATTTTGGATTGGAAAAGGTTCTTTTCATTTTCATTCTGAAGCCTAATTCTTAAACTTTTAAACTTCTAGTTCTCAGCAAGGTTTCAGACAGGATGGACTAGATTATTTTCTTTATGACTTTAATGGAGTTGAATATTATTACTCCAGTTTTGAACAATAGAGTTACAACAGCCCTGTATGGTACAGTAGAAGCTGATATTTGAGTTTGATTTCTTTAGTTTTTGGGTTAAAACACCAAACTTTAATGTCTGTTATTTAATTGTGTCACTACAAGCGCTTTTGATTAGACTGTAAAGTTCAAGTTTCCAACTCATGTTTCATGGGTCATTATTTCATTTAGCTATGGGAACTTTTTATAATAGGCTGTTCAAACATCTATTGTTGCACTTGTCTACATTGTTCATTTCCTAAAAAGAGAATTTACTTATTGTATACATTTTAATTTTGTTTATTTGAGAATTTATTTATTTTTTTTATTGGAGAATTTACTGCTGGCAGTTTATATGTAGCTTTTTTGGTCAGTAAAGCTGTTCCCACTTATACAAAAGATAAGCAGTTTTATGTTTTGCATTTTGTTTCCTTACTGTACTGAAAATGAACTGAACCGTGACCTTAAAACCAAGGTACCTACCGAACCGTGATTTTTCAGCATACCATTACACCCCTAGCGCTGGCAATATGAACCAAACTTGCAATGATCATATAGGAACTGGATAGCTCATAGCAACAAGTCTGATACACCATACTCCCACAGCACCCCCCACAAGAGATCACGAGGGATGCGGTCAAATAAGAGATAAGGTCCTGTACTGTTATAGCACTTTTCTAGTCTCAAAGACCACTCAAAGCACTTCAGTCGTACTGACCCTGTATTCTAAGTGCCTTTCAGAGATGGATACCTAGGGAAAATCTTAGAATCGCCAATTAACCTAACGTGCCTGTCTTTGGATTATGGGAGGAAACCGGAGCTCCCGGAGTAAATCCATGCAGCACAGGGAGAACATGCAATCTCCATACAGAAAGGTTCCCACCCCTGACAGCATGAGGATTCAAACCTGAAAAGTTTTAGCTATTAGGCAACAGTGCTAACCACTGTAGCACTGTGCTGCCCAAATGCTTTCTCCAAGTCCACAAAACACATGTGGACTGGTTGAGCAAACTCCTACAAACCCTCAAGGATTCTTGAGAGGGTAGAGTTGCTCCAATGTGCCATGGCCAGGACGAAAACCCCATTGCTCCTCCTGAATCCGAGGTTCGACCAACAGTCAGACTCTCCTCTCCAGTACCTTGGCACAGACCTTCGCTGGGAGACTGAGAAGTGTGATCCCCTTAAGTTGGAACACACCCTCTGGTTCCCCTTCTTGAAGAGAGGAACCACCACTCCATGCAATGTTGCAGAGGCGTGTCAACAGTGACAGCCCTACAACATCGAGGGACTTGAGGTACTCAAGGCGAATGCTCAAGTAGGTTCATTTTGTCTTCTTTTAATTATTTACCTTTTGTTCTTATTAAAGACCTACAAAAGTCAGCTGAAAAAATGACACCTGGCAGCAATCAGCTGACACTTCTGACAAAGGCTGCAGTGCACAGTCGAAACATGTAAAGAAGGTAAAAACATCTCCTTTCTATTTTTGTCTTTAATAAGAACAAAAGGTAAATAAACTCAAGGTGAATCTCATTCACCCCTCAGGCCTGACCACCAAAGAGTTTTTTTTTTTAACCACTTCAACGTCCTCACTTCCTGTGATGGGCAAGTCATCCCCCTCACCCTCAAGCCCTGCTTTCTCTGTGGAAGGTGTGTCAATGGGATTGAGGAGATCTTAGAAGTATTACTTCCAACGCCCGACGATGTCCCCAGTCGAAGTCAGCAGCACCCCATCCGCACCATACACAGTGTTTACAGGGAGCCATATTATCCTACCCCCCCCCCCCCCGAGTTGCCAGACAGTTTGCTAGAATCTCTTCCTGTTCCATGGCCTCATCAAACTCCTCCTACACTTGAGTTTTTGCTTCAGCAACCACACAAGCTGCACTTTGCTTAGCCTATCAGTACATCCCAGCTGCTTCAGGAGTCCCACAAGCTAACCAAGCTTGACAGGACTCCGTTTTCAGCTTGATGGCTGCCCTTGCCACTGGTGTCCACCACTTGGTTGGGGTTGGTTGGGGGTTGCCACCACGAGATGCATCAACAACCTTGTGGTCACAGCTCTGGGCAGCTGCTTCACCAATGGAGGTGGAGAACATGGCCAATTCAGACTTCATGTCTCCAGACTCCCTTGGAATGTGGTTGAAGTTCTTCCGGAGGTGGGAGTTGAAGACCACTGTTAGGACCCCCGGCGAGAATGTCCCATCTCACCACCAACCTCTTTTCTCGTCTGGACCCAAAGTGCTTCTGCCCAACACGCTGTCCCTCCATGCCTGTTGGCCCACCCCCGACCATCTTCAAAACTGCTGCATCTTCTGCTGTTGTAGACCCAGACACTCCGGCCCCCCGTGGCCGAACTCCGGGGAAAACCTTAGCCCGCTCGTCGGCATCGCTTGTTGATCCAGGTGCTTCGCCGCTGCGCCCAGCACCCTCATCCAAGGCACTCTGCTGTGCTGCCACTGTGCCTGGCTGTCACTGCTCTATCCCGGGGCTCCCAGCATCACACTTGTTGGCATCACCTGCCAACCCAGGCGCTTCGCTGCTGCGCTCAGCACCTTCGTCCAAGGCACTCCGCTGCGCTGCCTGCACTGCGCGGCTGTCGCTGCTGCTTCCCGGGGTTCCCAGCATGCATGCTCCTGCTCTCCCACTGCCTGGACTCCAGCTGTGGGGAAAACTCAGTTGAGTCCAGTCGCTGCTCTCCCTTTCCGCTGTCACTGCTCACTGTGCCATCAACATCACCAGCGCTACAGTCTTGCACCATGCTGAGCTCCTTGGCTGGCTTGCCACCTCCGATAACCAGGGGCTTATGTCCCCCCTGGATACCAAGCTGGTCGCTTGTAGCTTGATTTTGCCATGCACCTAGCATTGTGGCTACCTTTCCCATTGCCACAGACTGAGCCTTTCGCTCCCCCGAGCTAACTAGCTTAG
Organism: Pholidichthys leucotaenia; assembly: GCA_020510985.1. Lineage (NCBI taxonomy): Eukaryota > Metazoa > Chordata > Actinopteri > Cichliformes > Pholidichthyidae > Pholidichthys > Pholidichthys leucotaenia. The sequence continues at coordinate 231,978,655 of CM035847.1, forward strand.
CTCCTCTTGGCACAAATAGTCTCACCATCCACAGCCCCAGCTTCTTGACCCTTGGACGTTCGGCAAAATCTCCAGCCAGCCACCCGATAGCATCCGCAGATAGCTCCGTCTCTCCCAACATGCGGAGAATTCTCCAACCCTCTGCGCCGAGACGATGGGCCAGAAGCGCACATCCTCGGTCTCCGTCAAGTCTACCCAGCCCCAGCCCAGCGATATATCCCCCAAGCATGGCCATCCAATCCGGGCACTGGGTTGCTGGCTCCCCGGGACACTCTAGAAACGACAGCAGAGGTAGAGGCAGCCCATACTCCTGAATGGTTTTCTCTCGTCGCCAAAATGTTATGTTGGTAAATCAGAGACTGGAGTCTGTTGTGCCATGCAGTGAACTCACTCTTTATTCGAGAACACACAACTATATATAGTCTGGCCGTAGCCCACCTGACGTCACCACACAGGGCACGTACGGCAAGCCCTAAGAGTCACACCCTAAGAGTCACACATACACCACATTCTACACACAAGAAGTAGTATAGCATAATGAAATTGCGGGATGCGCAACAATAGTTTGATTTCTGCATAGCGCAGTCATGCCAAACTTCTGTTGCCTCCTAATTCATGAATCCTAGGTGTGCGAGAGATCATCTCTGTTCAACCGAGACGATTCTCCCCTCCAAAGACCATGGCTGGGGGCATGGCCAACCTGGCACAGCTGTCAAATCTGTCAGGTCAGTCGTGCCTAAACCAGCTGATGTGACACATCAGGAACATCAGATTACAGTTTGTTTGTTTTTTATTTATTTATTTATGCAGGGACATGCACAATATACATTGACCTTAAAGAGGAAAGATGCATTGTACCAGGTTATAGCACAAGTGCTAATTTCCACCTGTAGTCCCTGGGCAGGCTGGTGTTAGCATTAATAAAAGCAGACATTTGCTAAAACTACAAGTAAGCATTGATAAAAAACTAAAACCAAACATTGATTAAAAAACTAAAACCAAGCATTGCTAAAAACTAAAACAGACATTAATAACATTAATAAGAACCCAAAACATTGATAAGAACTAAAACATACAATAATACGTTTTTATAACTACATCCATATAAACAATTTTTCACATCCAACCACCGACTCTTATTGGTCCCACTGTCATCATCACACTCTAACATCTTTAAATCACAGTACATTATGGACACAGGTTTGCTTAGAGATTAAATGTTTTTTCACCAAGTGTGAAAATGTGTGATAGTCTGTAACTGCAAGTAACTCCGTTGGTAACATGTTCCACTGCCGCATAGCCACACATGAAAATGTTGAATTTGCTAATGCTGTCTTGTGCTTAGGAATCATGCACTCGCCGTGCGCTGTTGATCGAGTTGTCCGAGATGTATTTACAGAACTTAATGAAACAAACCTTTTTAAGGGCAGCAGAGTTATGGATTACCTTAAACAAAAGACACACATTTGTATACATGATTAGATTTTCAAAGCTCAACTGGTTATATTTGGACAGGATTGGGCAGTGATGGAACATTCGTCTTTTCTTGTCATGAATCTTGATAGAATATTTGTATAATGATTCCAGAGGCCTCAGGGCAGATTTACACGCCTGTGACCAACTGGTCATACAGTAAAGAAAATGTGGAATTATCATAGCATTTAGATACATACTTGATGCTTCAGTAGACAGTGAATTTCTGATATGTTTGAAATTAGCACAATTAAATTTGACCATGTTTGTCATCCTTTTAATGTGTTTTTTAAAGCTTAAATTTGAGTCAAGTGTAACACCTAAATATTTAAATTCAGTCACATTCTTATTTTTTTTGTCCTTCTATCAAGATATGACAAGAATTCTTGGATTTGTAGCGATTAGTAAAAAACATTGACACAGTTTTATCGACGTTTAAGGTTAAACAAGAATTCCCCAACCAATGTGAGACTTTCTCCATGTCCTGTGTTAATTTTTCAGTCACCTCTTCAGTCGTTTTACCATGAGTATATATCACAGTGTCGTCAACATACATAATTATATTTGCATTACACACAGACGGGAGATCATTAATATACAATGTAAACAGCAAAGGCCCTAAAATAGAGCCCTGCGGTACACCCATGCTGAATGGTTTTAAGGGAGATGTAACATTGTTTACAATTACACACTGCTGTCTGTCACTGAGGTATGACCTTATCCAATTTTGTGTATTTTTATGAAGAGAGAATTGTGAGAATTTGTTAAAAAGTAACTCATGGTTGACTGTATCAAAAGCCTTTTGCAGGTCAAGAAAAACAGCCCCCACAGTCCCTCCCCCATCCAAGCTGGATTTGATGTTTTCTAATAGATAGCAGCATGCTATTTCAGTGGAATATCCTTTCCTGAAACCAAACTGAAAGGGGTTAAGTGCTGCCATGGAGTCAAGGTGATCCATCAGCTGTTGTGCTACAGCTTTCTCCAAGCCTTTGGAAATGGTTGGGAGTATGCTGATGGGTCTGTAATTTGCAACCTGGAGCTTATCACCTGATTTGTACACTGGCCGTACAATGGCTGTTTTCAAAATTGTAGGAAAGGTACTCTCATTTATGGATTGATTTATAATCTTTGTTAATACTGGTGTTAAAATTTCTTTGTGTTCTTTCAGAAAAGCTGTATCCATTCCAAGTACGTCTATAGCTTTACTATTGTTAAGATTAGATATGATTTTAGAGATATTCCCTTCATCTACATTACTCAATTTAAAAGAAAGAGCATCACAGTGGAATTCATGAGTGCAGTTTGGCTTAGAAAAACTCTTTGCCAATTGTGACACAGAGTTTATAAAATAATCATTTAAATGTTTTGCCAGCTCAGTGTTGTTGTTTTGGATAACAGAATTTATTTTTAGCTTTAAGTCATCACATCTTGGTTTTTCTTTTCCCAATAGCTTATCCATGCTTCTCCAAATAAGTTTATTGTTGCCTTTTGCATCCTTTATTATATTGAGAAAAAAGTTAGCCTTTGATTTTCGAAGTTGTATAGTGACTTTATTTCTTAAGCTTCTATACCGTAAGCGTAATGATAAGGGGTTAGCCCTGACTTAAGAAATTTTTTGAGGGCCATATCTCTTTGTTTCATGAGGTCCCAAAGAGAGGTGTTAAACCATAGCAGCCTCTTTTTATTGGACTTTCTTTGTTTCAATTCTGTATATTTTGCAATAATATCTGTTATAGCTGTTGTAATATTTCTGCATGATTGGTCACAGGTTTTGTCATTTTGAAACTCTGTGTTTATTTTACTTAAGTCATTCTCAAGGAAGATTTGATTTTTCTTTGGAATGTGAGAAATTTTAGATGATTTTTTAATTTGCAGTTGATTCCTATACCTTAGTTTGTTTAATTTTCTGGCTACTAAGATAAGATAAGATAAGCCTTTATTAGTCCCACAACGGGGAAATTCCAGGATTGCAACAGCACAGGGATAGCAACACTCAGAGCAACAATCAGAAGGCAAGAAAAAAAAAAAACAAGCAAGCAAGAGCAGCTAATATACATATGTACATATTACCATAAAATATACAGTATATATACACACACACAGACACACAGTGCAGAGCATTGTAGCTGGATGGAATAAATATATGAATATGTAAACACACAGTGCGGAGCAATGTAGCTAGATGGAATGATATGTAGATATACGTATAAACACACAGTGCGGAGCATTGTAGCTAGATGGAATAAATATATAGATATATAAACATAAACACAGCCAGTGCGGAGCACTGTAGCTAGATGGAATAAATATGTAAATATATAAACACACACAGTGCAGAGCATTGTTGCTAGATGGGATGAAACAGCACAACCGTCTACTTAGTTATCCTACATGGTATGATTATGTGCCCATACATATTCTCACTCTCCATAGCGACCGGTATTTTCCTAGTTGTATGCCGGAGGGGACCATTGTGTAAGTCTATTGCATCTTTTGCATTCAAAAAACTATTAGTTTGTTACGTCTTTTTGCTATCTCTGCGAGCAGCCCTGCTTAGGTTGTACAGTCTGACAGCCGTTGGTAGGAAGGACCTGCGGAACCTCTCGGTTGTGCACCTGGGATGATGTAGTCTGCTGCTAAATGAGCTCCTCAGTGCATTCAGTATGTCCTGCATAGGGTGGAACTCGGACTCCAGCAGAGATGACAGTTTAGCCACCGTCCTTCTCTCTCCTATCTCCTCCACCGGATCAAGGCGCTGCCCCAGGACAGAGCTAGCTTTCTTGATCAGTTTGTTCAGTCTCTTCCTATCGGCTGCAGTAATGCCACTGCCCCAGCAGACCACTCCAAAAGTGATGGCTGATGCCACCACCGTGTCATAGAATGTCTTCAGCAGCGCGCCTTGTACACCAAAAGACCTGAGTCTCCTCAGCAGGAACAGCCTGCACTGTCCCTTCTTGTAGAGTGCATCAGTATTGTGTGACCAGTCTAGTTTATTGTTCAGATGAACACCCAGGTACTTATAGGCTGTCACCATCTCGATGTCTGTTCCCTGTATATTTACTGGTGCTGTGAGGGGTTGTCCTTGCCTGCGGCAGTCCACCACCAGCTCCTTAGTTTTTCTCGCGTTGATCTGGAGGCAGTTCCGATGGCACCAGTCCACAAAGTCCTGGATAAGCCCTCTGTACTCATCTTCATCTCCATTGGAGATGAGGCCAACGATCGCAGAGTCATCAGAGAACTTCTGTAGATGGCAGTGTGTTGTGTGAGAAGTCCGCAGTATAAAGGGTGAACAGGAAGGGAGCCAGCACCGTTCCCTGGGGGGGCCCCGTGCTACTGATGATCGTGTCGGACACACAGTCCCGGGTTCTCACAAACTAAAGTAAGATTATGAGCTGACAAACCTGTTATCAAATTATATGTTTTGGTTACCCTATCTGGCTTATTACTAGGTCAATCAAAGTTTGTGAATTTTTAGTCATTCTTGTAGGTTTATTTATTAATTGTGTCATTTGTGTGGAATTGGTAATATCTTTCAGCTTTTTTCTTCGTGCTTTATCAAGCCAGTTTATATTAAAATCACCCATTAGCAATATTTCCTTTCTTTCATAGTTCTTTAAGCTTTCGGCCAAACCAGAATAAAAGTCATTAGTTGCATTTGGTGGGCGATACACAGCGAGTACAATAAATGACATTTGGGGAGATAGCCTTATTGTGACCCCGACACATTCCAGAGTTTGATCGGAGGTGTCTATCTGGTAACTGTCAATGCTGTCTTTAGCGTAAATCAAAACCCCGCCCCCTTTTCCTTTCCCTCGGTCTCGTCTGTAAACATTGTATCCGGGGATTATAAACACAGATAGAGGAGTCATGGTATTCATCCAAGTTTCTGTGAGACACAGGTAACCCAGATTTGAGTCCGTGAGTAAATGTTCCATTTGTTCTGTTTTTGAAATGACGCTGCGTATGTTTAAATGCCCTCCAAATATTCCCTTTGGCTTTATTTGCAGGTTCCACAATACAGATGCATGATGGACAGTTTGAAAAAGTTTGGTTTTGTATTGTTTGAAGGCAACGGTCATCTGTAATGAGTTTAGTTGGTTACAGCAGCTGTTGTTGTTTGTCGTCTTAGACACATGGCGTGCGTTACCTTGAAACATTGTGATGGAATCGTTTCGGATACAGGTCACCGGTGCTACTGCTGCTGTAGTCACCTGCTGCGGCTGCTGGGCGTCCACCGGTCCGGGGTTCAGGTGAACGTCTCCACAGAGCAGTAAAATAATGCAGAGTAAAGCAGCATTACCCCGCTGGACTATTGTCGGAGCAGCTCTCCGTGTGTGATGCACGTTATGCTTAGTTTGAGCAAGTGCCCGTCCTCCATCCAGCACGTTGGAGTAGTCCAGGAGTCCAGGGGTATAGCTGGTCAGTCAGATGGATCAGCTGGATGAGTTCCTGTGCGTCTGCTGGCAGCAGCCCAGCTTCCATACAGTTGCGTGGTAGTAAGAGCCATCAAGTAGAGTGCTACGATCAACACATTAAAAGACTGGGCTTTGACGCATTTTGTTGATGGCCACAGAGTCCAGGTTATTAGTGCGTTTGTTAAGTCAGGCGGCTTCCTAGATTTCATTTGAAAAGGTACAGCATCAGCACCTGCCAAGCCACTGCTACCTGCTGCCGCCATCCTGTCATCAACATCAATTGATGTTGTCACAACCTGTCTCAAAGCCATGCAAACTTATGGCGATAAAAAAGTTTATTTTCAATAAACTGAAAAAATAAAACCATGGTAATGCATATGTTCTTTTGCTGGGAGGCTCAGACAACAGCAAAGTAAACAGCTGCGCTCTATGCTTCAGGTGATCAGCTGATTGGATCCTACTCCTCGGGTACTCTGTCATTTTGGCATATCTATTAGAACAACACTGGACAGCTGATCATACAGACTTCAGTCAATTATAAAAAACCCTGACAGGTCCTGTTATACGAACTAATACGTGTGTTTAGCTCTGTGTGTGTGTGTGTGTGTGTGTGTGTGTGTGTGTGTGTGTGTGTGTGTGTGTGTGTGTGTGTGTGTGTGTGCGCGCGCGCGCGTGTGTGTCTGCAGGCAGAGCTCTGGACAGGTTTTTCCTGTGAACCACTGCAAATATGCCATTTGCACCGCAAATGAGGAACATATCAGCCATAAGCTGGATATGTTGGAAAACTTTCAGCGTTCTGAACATTAATTTTCAGAGGAGCTCGGCGAACAATGCCGTATACCAGGGTACTTCAGCATACTTCAGCGTTCTCTTAATTTAGACAAAACTTAGCCATAAATAACTGATTTGGTGTACCCCAGCATATTCTTCAAATTTTTCATACGTTTTGGCTGCCTAAATCATCTGGGTGTGACAGAGCCTTAACCAAGGCAACAGCGAGACACCAAAGCACAGCTGCCAGCCGGACACTTACAGGCAACAGTACTTTTAAGCCTTTGGGGAAACAAGAGTGGATCTGCAGCTCAACAAACAAGTGTGCAGGGAGCTCTACAACGAAAAGGTAAAGATTTTTAAAACTATAATTTTAGAGTTAAAGTTATCCTTAACGTGCTTTGTGTGGACGACTCCAAAGGATTTTTTTATGGTGCTTGATGGCATTTAAATCGGGTAGATTACCACTAAAGGCCTAGTTGTAAAATACACGGTCCACCACTGGGTGTTGACTATGATGGGCACCATTTTACTTTTTATGTGAAACTTTGGAACAAAATTCAAAGAAATTCCCCTGCTTTCTGAATATACTTACAGGTCATCTGAGTTCCCCCAAATATCAGATTTGGTGCAGATAAAATCTATCTGCTGACACCCGCCACCATTCCCAATGAGACTAGAGGCATTTTCCAGGATCTCCCAGGCTTCTTTATCTGAAGCTGCTCTTTTGATGTCAGCCACAATCCACACAATAGAACAATCTCTGATAATCTGAAAGGTAGTAATGCCCCATCAAAAAATGATTTTATCATCTGCAGTCTACACAACAAACAATGAACAAGAATGAATAACCTCTTTCCACATCCGATCTCTGCTCTTGTTATTGTCGCCAGTTCCAGGAAGGTCCACCAATGTGACATGTTTCAGAAGATCCTTGTTTGGCACCTTCACAGTCACACACTTCACCAGTGGCCAAAACCACTGTTTGTCTTTATCGTCACCAATTTTTGTGTATCTGACAATTTCCGCTGATAATTCTTTAGCCTGTCACAAAAGACAAGACAATTTTCATGGAGAAACAGATGTTAAAGTTACGTCAAAACTTTAAGTCATTTTTTAAAATTTCAAATCATTTAAAAATACTCTTCAATCTGTTGCCAGACTTTGTTTACTTGTATTATACTAAGACAAAAAAACTGTCTTTAAAATGTAGCCTATCCTGCATACAACACTTAGACCAGTTCTAACTGAGCTCAACCAGGTCTTAAAACCCAAACAACTTTGTTCTTTGAAATGTAACTTCCGGAATGAGATATGTTTACACCCAGCTGTCAAATCATCAAGATGTTCTTATAAAGAATAAATTTTTCAGAACACAGTATAGGTCTGTAACTGGTGCAATGAAGTCAGACCTGAAATTGAATAATCTATATGTAATTTATCCCAATGTAAATAAAATGTACTCTTCTGATGATTACGTTTTCTATGAAGAGATTAAAGAATTTTGTCATCTTATTGTTGCACACATTACTTCCTTCTTCTTTGACTTGAGAAATTCAGGGATTTCGTTGAAATGTTTTGCATCCATGAAGCTATTGGATGACATGTGTTTCCATTCATTTCCATACAATGCTGACATCTTTGCTTCAAAATCACCATCATCATCATCATCTTTTTCTTTAACTTCCATTTCCACTTTCCATTCCTAAAAAGTAATTTGTACATAATTTCAGTTAAATTTAGCTTAACCAGGAGAAAAGATTTTTCACTAACATTTTAACTTAAGCAATTTACAGACAAACATTTAAAATTTTGAAACTAATTTTACCTCTTTTTTAATGAACTCAATCTCCGCTCTAAAATTTGAGTCAGTCATGTTAGCTTCCACTTTAATCATGACTGAGGTATTTGAACGGCCGTTTTCCTCTCCAGAAGGCAAAAGATCCTTCTCCCCAATGACGGCATTTATCAGAAAGCTCTTTCCATCCCCAGTTTTTCCAAAAACACCGACCAGTTCCCGCTTGTCAGTCTCCAAGCTTTTGATTTTGTTACTGTTGTACAAAGAATATGAATTGATCAATTCAGTTAAAAAAGCAAACATAAACCAGGGCCCTATGATGACGATTTAAAGTGGGCATTTGTGCCCCCTTTACTTCTTGCGCCAGTGGTTTTCTACTAGCAAATTGCCTTTTTTGATGCTTTGCGCCTTCACCATCTAAATATCATTTGACTGCATGCATGCTGCGTTCATAGAAGGGAACTCAGTTAAAGTGGTTGGGGCTCAGTGTGAAGTTCTGTGTGTTCATATTATATTGCATTTTATAAGAATACGTGTCTGATCAATAAAGAAACATTTTAAGTCAGTAACACAGTATCAGTTGCTATTTAAGCAGCACATTTAAAAGACATGAGCAACCCAGCCATAGGGGGTGCATTAGCCAGTGTATTCCTAGTTCCGGTCCTAAGCCTGGGTAAATGGGGAGGATTGTATAAGGAAGGGCATCCGACATAAAACATTTGCCAACTCAACCATGTGGATCATGACAAATGAGACTTTCATACTGAATCGATCAAGGCCCGGATTAACAACGACCGCCACCAGTGCTGTTAAGCCATAGGGTGTCCGTGGAAATTGGACTGCTGTTGGTCGAAGATCGAGGAGGAGGAGAGGGGGAAGGTGTGTTAGGAGGGAGAGAGAGAAAAGGAAAGGCAGAAGTGTGGAGGTGAGAATAGGGATGTTAAATGTAGGGACTATCACTGGTAAAGGCAGAGTTGGCTGATATGATAGAGAGAGGAAAGGTAGATATACTGTGTGTTCAAGAAACCAGATGGAAGGGAAACAAGGCTAGGAGCATTGGAGAGGGATTTAAACTGTTCTACCATGGTGTAGATAGGAAGAGAAATGGAGTAGGAGTAATATTGAAGGAAGAGTATGTGAAGAGTGTTCAGGAGGTAAAGAGGGAGTCAGACAGAATCATGAGTTTGAAGCTAGAAGTCAAAGGTGTGATGTTGAATGTTGTCAGTGCATATGCCCCACAAGTTGTATGTCAGGTAGAAGAGAAAGAGGAAATCTGGAGTAAGTTGGATGAAGTGGTAGAGAATGTTCCCATGGAGGAGAAAGTGATAACTGGAGCAGACTTTAATGGACATGTAGGTGAATTGAACAGAGGTGATGAGGAGGTTCTGGGTAGGTATGGTCTTAAGGAAAGAAATGTGGAAGGACAGATGGTTGTGGATTTTGCTAAAAGGATGGAAATGGCTGTGGTGAACACATACTTCTTCTTCTTCTTCTTCTACCTTCTTCTTCCGGCTTTCAGAGAGAGCAGTCGCATTTCTCCTCCTCTCCTCCTCCGCCTCCCTGACTGATCCCAGCTTGCTGCGTCCTGTCTGTGTCTCGCTCTCCTTCTCGTGGATCTCAATCCAAATGGAAAAAATGGAATTTGAGCTGGCTTTAAATGCAATAGACACCACTTTTTCAAACAGAAAATCGGGCCCGGGGGAGCCCAAATGTGTGACTCATGGGACAATTGGAAACTCATGTGTCTGTGTGATTCGATTGAAGATGTGGAAGACATCTATCTGTTTGACTTATGATCACAGGATTTCTACTGTTTGGCTCTGGAGTTTCCTGGTGTATCGGAAATTAAAGAAGTTGGAAGAGCTGGTCAAAATGCGGACCCCGGCGAAGCTCCTTCAACAATTCGACCAGCATGGGAGTGCACTGATAGCGGCAAATGGTGAACTGACTGTCGAACTGAATCAGAAGGTTGAAAACATCTTGAGCCACTGGGTGCTCTCCAGGGAATGATTTTAAAGCCTGTGAATTAATTTAAATTGTGATGCACAGAATTGCATGAGAGAGGAAATTACTATGCTCTAAGTGACTGTGCTCATCAGGCCTTGATTCGGCGTCCTTGGGAACTCATTCCTCCAGGAGCAGAGATTATGCAGAAGGGAGTTTTGGCTTCTCTTAACCCAAACAATTAACAAACAATTGCTGTTGTGCAGCAATCTGAACTCTTCAAGGACAGCATTATCATGTGTCTAATATGGAACTTTACCATCTGGCATGCACTGAAGAGAGATGGACTCTGTGAACATGCTTATCTATGTTTAGAATGCATGAACTTAACATCCATCCATTGCCTAGGAGAGGCTTCTTTTGTTGTGCACCAGCAACTGATACATTCACACTGCATTCATACTGATATTACATGACTGACTACACACACTGGTCTCTCTCTTTTGCTTTGTTAATGTGTGATCTGTATTCTGTCTGCTAATTGTGCAACTGAGGGTTTTTTTCTATGTGATCACAATCTTGCTCATTCGAGCACTATTTTGAAAACTTTGTTTTTTCTCTCTGCCCAATGTGTCATCCCCTCCCCCGCCCCCTCTTTACCCCCCACTGGATGAGGCACCTTGTATGGCTGCCACGTCATTAGGGAGCGCTTGAGCGCACCCTAGTGATAAGTAAAATTCCTTGTATGTTTCATGCATACTTGGCAATAAAGTTGATTCTGATTCTGATTCTGATACTTCAAGAAGAGAGAGGAACATAGGGTGACGTACAAGCGTGGAGGAAGGTGCACACAGGTGGACTACATCTTATGCAGAAGGAGAAATCTGAAAGAGCTCGGAGACTGCAAGGTGGTGTCAGGGGAGAATGTAGCTAGACAGCATCGGATGGTGGTCTGTAGGATAACTTTGCAAAGCAAGAAGAGGAAAACAGTGAAGGCAGAAGCAAAGATTAAGTGAGGAAAGTTACAGAAGGAAGAAGGTCGCACAGAGTTGAAGAAGGAGTTGATACAGGCTCTGGGTGGTAGGGAGGAATTACCAGATGGCTCAGAAAGTACAGCAAAAGTATTGAGGGAAACGGGTAGAAGGGTATGTGGTGTATCCAGTGGACAGACGAAGTAAGACAAGGAGACTTGTTGGTGGAACAAGGAGGTACAGGAAAGTATCCAAAGGAAGAGGTTGGCAAAGAAAAAGTGGGATAGCCAGGGAGATGAAGAAAGTAGACAAGAGTATTTGGAATCTAGGTGCATGGCAGAGAGGTGGCAAAGGCAAAGGATAAGGAATATAATGAGTTGTATGAGAGGCTGAACACTAAGGAAGGAGAAAAGGAGTTGTATTGACTGGCTAGACAGAGATGGAGCTGGAAAGGATTACAGCAGGTTTGGTTGATTAAGGACAGAAATGGTAATGTGCTTACAAGTGACGAGGGTGGATTGAGAAGGTGGAAGGAGTACTATGAAGAGCCGATGAATAAAGAAAATGAGTGAGAGAGAGAGAGAGAGAGAGAGAGAGAGAGAGAGAGAGAGAGAGAGAGAGAGATTTTTGATTTTTGAAAGGTCTTTAATAAACACATTTTTCCATTAATCAGTACTACATTACAAAGAAGAGTTATTCCCCCAAAAAATGCCTGAACAAAAGCTGCCCATCACGGGCTAAACAGAGGACATTCTCAAGGGACCAGAGGGTCCTAAAACCTTCCACATCCCCATTCCCCATAAAAAACTCAAAATCCAGCCTTATTCTGGCTTTAAGTAGCCTCACAAATAAAATTTTGAAATCAACATCATTCTCAACAAGTTTTCTTCTCCGGCTTACATAGATGGCCAACTTTGCTTGCCTTAAAACAAAGTTCAGTTATTTACACTTTTGTTTAAAACGATGACTGTACATAAAACCACAAATGAAAACCTGCTTGGAGAAAATTTCCTTAAAGCTGTGAAAAAGTTCTGTGGGTAGTTCAAAGAGACTATTTAGACGCTGACATTCAGTAAAACAATGAAAATCTGTCTCTCTAGAGCAGGGATGTCAAACTCATTCCAAGGAGGGCCAAGACCCTGCATGTTTTATCTCCATCCAGTGCCTTCAACAGGTAAAATTCACTGAATTTCTTCCCATTGATTGCTGATCATTGAAAACACCTGCTGAAGCCACTGGGTGGAGGTAAAACATGCAGGGTCTTGGCCCTCCGTGGAATGAGTTTGACATCCCTGCTCTAGATGAACAGAAAACACACTGATCACTGACACTGCTGTTAATCACAGAGACAAAAGCACTGACAGCTATAATGCCATGCAGGGCCCTCCACTGTAAATCTCCATGCTTCTTAGGAAGAGGGGGTTTATAAAGAGCCCTCTAGGCAAGCCGATGCCCTTTTTCCAGTCTAAAGTAGGCTCTCCATGGAGTGTCCACACAACGATATATTCCCTGATCAGTGAAAGTCTCATTCCCATCATTCAGTTTCATAAACTTGCAAGCTGATGCAACAAATAATTCCAGATCTGGAAAGTGATTTTCTACTTTCACAGTTCTACTACCCTTAGTCACTTGAAGAAACTTCCTGATCTTCGTAAAGCAGTAGGAGCTTTGCTCCTCCTGTGTCTGCATCAGCTCAGACTCAGCTTCACTGTCATCAGAAGACTTTCATCCAGCACTTCCAAACTCCCCACCCTACTAGATTTAGCAGAGCTCTGCAAGGTTTCAGCACTTTGTCTTTTTTGTGCAGCTTTAAAAGGATCCTCCTCAACAAAATTATATTCCTGCATGTCTTCACCAACTGCAGCGTTTGTCATGCAGAGTTCACTCAGTGTGTCCGTCACAGCCCCAGTCTGCTCCTCCACCACCTGCAAAATCTGTTCATTCTTTTTTTGCCCTTCACCTTTTTCACTCTGGGTGACAGGCTCGTCACAATGATCAGAGTTACCACCAGACAGAAACTCCCCACCATCACTGTTTGGAGGAGCAACCACCGTGCCCACCGCAGCCTCCCTCGCCGCGGCCGCTGCCGCCCCGGCAGAAGCGGACGCCGCAGCGGCACCCGCCGCATCACATGTAGCTCTACCCTCTGGACCACCAGAAACACCAGCGTCACCTTTCTTACTCCCAGTATTAGTCGTGTTCACTTTTTCAGGACATGCTGATAAGATGGCCTTCTGCACCACACACAAAACACTTCATAGTGTCAGATGTTGCAAAAACTAAATAACTAAAGCCGTCAATCCTGAAGTTAAAAGACACGTTCAGTTCTGCAGAGCTGTCTTTTAACACCATAAAACACTGCCTCCTGTGACACACGACATGCTTTAGCAGGGGTGATTTGCTACCTAGAGAGACCATTCTTATGGGGGAAACAACTTGTCCAAAATGGGACAACTCTCTTATCAGCTGATCATTTTTAATGAAAGGAGAAGCGTTAGAGATGGTGATCCTCCTAGAAGGGGTCACCAGTGTTAAAACAGGAGTAAAGGTGTCATTTAACGACTCCCTGTTCCACCACCTGGATCAGCTTTTTCAGTTCGATCCAGAAAAATGACAATTGCTCTGTTCACCCTTAATGCTGACTTCATGCTATTATGCCCAACCACCTGTCGTACAGTGAGGCCGGTCTCCTCCACAGAACATGAAACTGTTGGGAGGATTCTCACACCATGCCTGGTCAAGCGCCCGAACTCCACGCCACTGTCAACTACCGGCATGATGCCAGCCTGGAAAAAATGGGCAGCAGAAGCTACCGTTCCCCAACACACTCACTCCAAAACTCACACCCCAGCAAACACACACACACATTCAAACCGCTATATAATAAACACACACCTCAACACACAAGACAGAGAAAAATTAGAAAAACAAAGTTTAGAGTACTCACTCGACGCCACTCCACACACCTGCCGACCCTAACACAAGAGGGTCGACCCTAACACCTGCCAGATTTTGAGACCCTAATACCTGCCGGTGCCGACCCTAACACAAGAGGAAGGTTAAACGCTCACGCATGCACGTGAGAGAGAGAGAGAGAGAGAGAGAGAGAGAGAGAGAGAGAGAGAGAGAGAGAGAGAGAGATTTTGATTTTGATTTTTAAAAGGTCTTTAATAAACACATTTTTCCATCATTCAGTACAATTACTATACCATACTACATTACAAAGAATTATTCCCCCAAAAATGCCCTAACAAAAGCTGCCCATCACGGACTAAACAAAGGACATCCTCAAGGGACCAGAGGGTCCTAAAACCTTCCACATCCCTATTCCCCATAAAAAACTCAAAATCCAGCCTTATTCTGGCTTTAAGTAGCCTCACAGATAAAATTTTGACATCAACATCATTTTCAACATTGTCAAGTTTTCTTCTCCGGCTTACATAGATGGCCAACTTTGCCTGCCCTAAAACAAAGTTCAGTAGTTGATACTTCGGTTGAAAACGATGACTGTACATAAAACCACAAATGAAAACCTGCTTGGAGAAAACTTCCTTAAAGCTGTGAAAAAGTTCTATGAGTAGTTCAAAGAGCTGGGCTGCACGGTGGCGCAGTGGTTAGCACTGCGGCAGCACAGTTTACCCTCAGCCGGAGGATCGAGGGGATCATGAGATCGTGGGTTCGATCCCTGCCCCCGGTCAACAATGATCTGTGTGGAGTTTGCATGTTCTCCCCGTGTTGCGTGGGTTTACTCCGGGATTTCTCCGGTTTCCTCCCACATGCCAAAAACATGCAGGTTAGGGATACGGGGCGCTTGCGCACGCAGCGACCGGCAGTTGGTGGCTTGTCACCGGTCTGCAGAACAAATCTACCTACGGGTACAAAATAAGTACAAAAAAAAAGAGACCATTTAGACGCTGACATTCAATAAAACAATGAAAAACTTTCTCTCTAGAGGAACAGAAAACACATTGATCACTGATCACTGATACTGCTGTTAATCACAGAGACAAAAGCATTGACAGCTATAATGCCATCCAGGACCCTCCACTGTAAATCTCCATGCTTCTTAGGAAGAGGAGCTTTATAAAGAGCCCTCCAGGCAGGCTGAAGCCCTTTTTCCAGTCTAAAGTAGGCTCTCCATGGAGTGTCCACACAAGTGTTATCTGTCCTTGTTGAGTGCCATCACCACAAGTCTGTAGAGTGTCTTACCACTGGCTCCTCCAAAGTCCACAGCAGTGGGAGCAGAGAATGCCAGTAAGGAGCTAGGAGAAACGTCAAAGCCCATATGAAGTGTGAGGAAGGGAAAAGGGTCCGTGCTTTCTGGCTGCAGCGTGCCTTTGCTAAAGTCCATGAGTCGGGAGCGCTCCAGTCCATGAAGCTCCTGTTTCCAGTGTGAAAAAAGACCACCAATGAAACCATTTGATCTAAAACCGAGATGTGCTGCTAAAGCTGAGGCGTTGTTGAGGCCAGGACCAGCCAGTTCCACCCCCTTCTTCAGAGTGACAACATTCCTGGAACACAGCCTATCAAAGAAGGTCCTTCCAACTCCCGGCAGGACACCAAGACGACCAGCAAAAACCAGTGGCTCCCTCAACAACCAGTGGAGGGAATCGCAGGGCTCTCTTTGTTTTTTAAGAAGAGTCCACACTGAAAACAGACTGTGGTAAAAACTGGGTAAAGACAGTGCACTAGAGTTCTTAAAATACATTAAAAACAGAGGGAGGTCTAGCCCAAGCCCAAGGACTCTGTAAAATAACACAGGCCAAAGGCCTCCACACCAGGTCTTGGGGGCCCGTCAGCAGTCTCTGTATGAAAATCAGTCTAAAAGCAGCACCTCTACTAGCTAAATGAACCACTCCTTGCCCCCTTCCTCTCTGGGAAGAAACAACAGTGCTTGGGGGACCCAGTGGAGTCCACCTCCCCCAAAAAGTCCACCATAACAGATTGAATTTTTGACAACAAAGCAGCAGGGGGTCCATGCACATGAGGCGGTGCCACAGGGATGAGGAAAAGAGATTATTTAAAATGAGCACTCTTCTTCTAAAAGATATTTTTGGCATTAGCCACTTCCACTTATTTATTGTCTCCCCTTGATTTTCTCTATGACCCCGTCCCAATTTTTCTGCTCAAACTGTTGATTCCCAGTGATAACACCAAGATACCTGAATCCTCCTTTTTTCCAAATCAGCCCACCAGGCAGCGTAAGCTGATTTTCTAGTTTCTCCCCCACCATCACAGCCTCGCTTTTTCCCCAGTTTATTTTTGCAGAGGAAAATCGGCCAAAAAGATAAACACTCTTAACCAAAACGTCAATGTCACTCTGCTTGTTTAGCAGAAAGACTACATCTTCTGCATAGGCCGACAGCTTAAGCGTGGTTTCACAGCCAGGAAACGTGACTCCTGATAGGTCCCTTCTCAAACAATGAAGCAAAGGCTCTAAGGCGAGGGAGTACAGTATACCTGAGAGAGGGCAGCCCTGCCAAACCCCTCTCTGGACTTTTAAAGGGGAAGACAGGCCTCCATTTATCTTCAGTACACTCTCAATGTCACTGTACAAGACCCGTATCCTGGCTATGAAGCCTGGGCTGAACCCAAAAGCAGCTAAAACTGTCCATAAATACTGGTGTTCAACCCGGTCAAAAGCCTTTTCCTGGTCTATTGAAATCAAACCAGTTTCCACAGCCAACGAACCAGAGACCTCCAAAACATCCCGAATTAAAGTGACATTGTCACTAATCAGCCTGCCAGGCACACAGTAAGTCTGGTCTACATGAATGAGCTCACTCATCACTTTTTTCAGTCTTTGGGCCAGAGCTTTTGAAAGAATTTTGTAGTCCGTGCAGAGCAGAGAGACTGGCCTCCAGTTCTTTAGGCTCTGGAAGTCCCCTTTTTTGGGCAACAGCGTGATGATGGCCTTCCTGCAGGTCATGGGTAGGGTCCACCTTTTCAAACTATCTTGGAGAACCTCCAGCAGGTCTGGACCAAGCAGGGGCCAGAATTCCTTAAAAAAGTCCACAGAGAGAGACCATCTATGCCTGGTGACTTTCCATTCTGGAGGCTCATTAGCGCTGCATGCAGCTCGGACTGAGACAGTGGAGCATCCAAGCCGGCAACAAGGTCCTCTGAGAGCACTGGAAGACCACCAAGGAAACTTTAGCCCAGTGGCGTGTCTTCCCTCCACTCTGCTTTATACAGTCCACTGTAGAAACTAGTAGCATATTTCCTGATCTCTGCTGCTGTGGAGACTGACTCTCTGGCCATTTTTCCACTATAGTCCAAAAAAGTACTGGGAGTCCATCAGAGCTACGTCCATGTAGCATGAACGGGCCAGAGCTCCTTGTGCGGTGACCCCTAGCAAGCTAGCCAAGGCTGACATTTTTGATTTAAGAGCCTCTAAGTGCTCTTGTTTTCCTGTAGATGACATGGATGGCTCTCACGAGCCATCAGTGAGACGCTATAGGCAGCCATGAGTTTGTACATTTATTAAATAAAGACACACAATGACAAAATAACAAGCCTCGTGGGGCAAATACAAATAAATACAAACACTTACATATGAACAGCGAGGGCGGAACCTGAACACTGTAGGAACTGACCTCAGGGTTAGGGAAGCCAGACTGGAAAGGAGACGTTGATATGTCTGTGTAGGTCGCAGCCCTGAGCAAACAGAGCTGCTCCCTTAAATAGCACTGGATAGATTGATCAGCTGATGAAAAATCATCAGCTGATTAGAATCAGGTTGTTCAGCGGGGCTCCACTGACAGCCGGAAGCCCTGCTGAGATGCTGTCAAAATAAACATCTAGAAGTGCGCCAGGGGAGAGACCGGAGACTACCGCACAGCCTGAGTGCCGACAGAGTCAGCACACGAACCATGACAGTAGGACTGAGTAACTCCTCTAGCTCTACCACCTCAGTCTCCAGAGTGTTCAAGGATTGAGTAAAGCTATGAGTGACATTTCGAGTGTACTGCTGACAGAGTTGTTTTATTTGTGCCTTACCAAAATCCCACCATCTTTGGAGAGATTTAAAAGAGGTTTTTTGTTCCCTGTGTGACTTCCATACACCATGAAAAACTCCTTTAAAAAACACATCATTTAAAAGTGTATTTTTAAAATGCCAAAAAGCACTCTTACAAACAAAACAAAACAGCAGGCAGTGATCAGTGAAACCAACAGGACAGATACAACTATTTTTAAAAATACTCATTTGATGTTTAAAACCATAAAAATGGTCTAACCTAGCCACAGATAAAAGGATATCTTTAACATGGCTCCAGGTGTACTGCCTCTGGTCCCCATGATGTGATCTCCACACATCGGCCATTTCCTGTGCCTTCACCAGCTCACTCAGCCTATTGGCAGAAGCAGGGTAAGGCTCCTGATGGTTCCTATCTAGTCGGTATTTTAATGTACAATTAAAATCACCCCCCATAAATAAAAAACTATTCGAATTACAAGATCTAACAGTGTCCGATAACACGTCAAATTACCTGATCCTCTCTGCTCTCTGTGTTGGCACATACACGTTTATAAAAACCAAGTTCACGTTTTCAAACTGTACCTTTAATAAGAGTAAATGTCCTCTCACCATCTCTTCTACCTCAAGAGAGATAGGCGCACAACCCCTAGAGAAAAGTACAGCAACCCCCCCACTGTTATTTGATTTCTAGCTAAAAAAAAATGCAGCCATCCCACTCTTCTCCACTGGCTCTCAGTGTCTACAGTGCTGTGAGTCTCCTGTAGCATCAGCACATCAAGCTTCTTTAAATTAAAAAGCTTGTATAAAGAGGCCCTTTTAACGTCATCCCTGGCCCCATTAACAGTAAGAGTGCCAATTCTAAGGTGAGGCATTAAAAAGGATAAAAATAAGGTACAGTAAATAAAAAAAAACACACACAGGTAGCAGAAAAGGGAAAAGACAAACTAAGAGTCATCATGACTGTTAGTGATTTGTGATTTCAGTTTAACCCCTTGCACTCCGGTCAATTTCCCTAAAAACGCCAAAAAATAATGTGCCCAAAGTAAACCGAAAGCTGTTCTTCAACCCTTTGCAGCATCTTCATGGGGTTGGTCTCATTTAAAAGAAAACACTTTGAATTTTTTGGCAAAACTGTCATAATCTCTCTAAGTGCTCCGGCCACTGAGTTACAGTCATCTAAACATACTGAACTTGAAGAAAATAAATTTGGCCTGGGTGTTTTTTTGGATACAAATGCTTGCAAATTACACACAGCTTCAGATCCGGGCTGGAAAATGCAACAGAAATGTAGAACCAAGTGTTATCCAGCTGAGGTCCAAATTTTGTAACAATACCACAAAAAATGAATATATTACACAGCTTTTTCCTCAGGTAGTTCCCAGGCGTTTTTGAACTGTGCCAAATAGTGCCAAATGGCACAGTTTGGAAAAACGTCTGTAACTTTTGAATGATTCAATATAGAAGCTTCATCTTGGGCTCTAATGAAAGGTGACACTCAGGGCTGTGTGTGTGTGTGTGGGGGGGGTTGTCACCCCCTCGCTACAGAGGACGGACATTGGCCATCGCTACATGACGGAATAGACTCGTGGCGATGTGGCGACCGCGGCGCAGTCACCGCAGCTTCCCCCCCCTCGCTACAGAAGAGTAGCGGGGGGGGGCATTCACGGTCCGGACGCGGCACACGACCCGTGTACCGCGGCGCACGAACTTCGGACTTCGTGTGCCGCACAGTTGAAATTTACCGATCGGTCAAAAGTAATTTTTGATTACAATTTTCAGGGATAAAGAATAATTTAGCTTATAACACCTTACCTCTACACAGCAGCAGTGTCCTGGCGAACTTCTCTTCCTCATTGTCAGACGAACGCGACGCTAGTCCCTTGTTACAGACTCGTGGTTCTGGTCTTGGCGATCCGGTCAAAACATAATTCCATTATTGCGGTTTTGCGCTTCCATGATTGCGGTTTTGGCGAATGATTTGCGACCTTCGTCATCGGCCTCCGTCGGTCTATGATGACCATGGAAGAGAATCCTAAACGTCTATTCTGCTGGAATAAGTACAGGTCGCACTTGTGGGTGGTCTCCGTGCTGCTGGGTCTGTAGCAGGTTCTTCCTGCGGGTCCATTTTTTCATCTGCTGCAGCAGTCAGTCTCTCTTCACCCAGCCTTACACAAAACAGCTCGCGAACTTCTGTGCTTCAATTGGCTGGCTGCATTCACAGCGTTGGTAGACGGGTCCTTCTTGCTAGGTTTTCAGTCATTGGTTCTTCAAGGTTTCAGAAACCCAATTCAAGGCTCTTATTAGTCGAATGAGAGGTCAATCATATCTGATCTGTTCGCGGCTGTGTCTGTAGTGGAAGAACTTTTTTTTTTTTCAGTGCGCACTTGGACGCAGCGCCCTCGTGCGTCCGAGAGCACCCGTCCACGGTACACCGGAGTGCAAGAGGATAAGCACAAGTTTCTTTAAACGATATATTTCCTGATCAGTGAAAGTCTCATTCCCATCATTCAGTTTCATAAACTTGCGAGCTGATGCGACAAATAATTCCAGATCTGGAAAGTAATTTTCTACTTTCACAGCTCTACTACCCTTAGTAACTTGAAGAAACTTCCTGATCTTGGTAAAGCAGTAGGAGCTTTGCTCCTCCTGCGTCTGCATCAGCTCAGACTCAGCTTCACTGTCATCAGAAGACTCTCATCCAGCACTTCCAAACCCCCACCCGACTAGACTGAGCAGTACTCTGCAAGTTTTCAGCACTTTGTCTTTTTTGTGCAGCTTTAAAAGGATCCTCCTCAACAAAATTATATTCCTGCATTTCTTCATCAACTGCAGCATATGTCATGGAGTGTTTACTCGGTGTGTCCATCACAGCCCCGGTCTACTCTTCCTCCGCCTGCAAAATCTGTTCATTCATGTTTTTTTCTTTAACTATACTCTTTTTGCCGTTCACCTTTTTACTCTGGGTGACAGGCTCGTCACAATGATCAGATCTGCCGCCAGACAGAAACTCCCCACCATCACTGTTTGCAGGAGCAACCACCGTGCCCACTGCGGCCTCCCTCACCGCAGCCGCTGCCGCCCCGGCAGAAGCGGACGCCGCAGCGGCACCCGCCGCATCACATGTAGCGCTACCCTCTGGACCACCAGAAACACCAGTGTCACCTTTCTTACTCCCAGTATTATTCGTGTTTACTTTTTCAGGACGTGATCTGATAAGATGGCCTTCTGCACCACACGCAAAATGCTTCATAGTGTCAGATGTTGCAAAAACTAAATAACTAAAGCCGTCAATCCTGAAGTTAAAAGACATGTTCAGTTCTGCAGAGCTGTCTTTTAACACCATAAAACACTGCCTCCTGTGACACACGACATGCTTTAGCAGGGGCAATTTATTACCCAGAGAGACCATTCTTATGGGGGAAACAACTTGGCCAAAACGGGACAACTCTCTTATCAGCTGATCATTTTCAATGAAAGGAGGAATGTTAGAGATGGTGATCCTCCTAGAAGGGTTCACCAGTGGTAAAACAGCAGTGAAAGTGTCATTTATGACAACTCCCCGTTCCACCACCTGATCAGCTGTTCCAGTTCGATCCAGAAAAATGACAACTGCGCTATTCATCCTTGACGCTGACTTTATACTGTCATGCCCAACCACCTGTCCCACTGTGAGGCCGGTCTCCTCCACAGAACAGGAAACTGTCGGGAGGATTCTCACGCCATGCCTCCGGGTCAAGCGCTCGAACTCCACGCCACCATCAACGACCGGCATGATGCCGACCAGGAAAAAACGGGCAGCAGAAGCTACCATTCCCCGACACACTCACTGCAAAACTCACACCCCAGCACACACACACACACACACACACACACACACACTCAAACCACTATATAATGAACACACACACCTCAACACACAAGATAGAGAAAAGTTAGAAAAACAAAGTTTACAGTACTCACTCGACACTACTCCACACACCTGCTCCCTTAAATGCTCACACATGCACACAAGAGAGGGGGGGGGTGGATGAAGGAAAGATAGTGATCAAGGAAGTACCGAGGATTAGCAAGGCGCAAGTGAGGGCACCTTTGAAGAGGATGACAAATGGAAAGGTGGTTGGTCTAGGTGACATACCTGTGGAGGTATGGAGATGTTTAGGAGAGATGGCAGTGGACTTTTTAACCAGATTGTTTAACACAATCTTGGAGAGTGAGAGGATGCCTGAGGAGTTGAGAAGTTTTTTAGTACCAATTCTCAAGAACAAAGGTGATGCTCAGAGCTGTAGTAACTACAGAGGCATAAAGTTGATCAGCCACACTATGAAGATATGGGAAAGAGTTGCTGAAGCCAGGTTAAGAGGAGAGGTGACAATCAGTTAGCCGCAGTACGGTTTCATGCCAAGAAAGAGTACTACAGATGCAATCTTTGCTCTAACAGTGCTAATGGAGAAGCATAGAGAAGGTCAGAAGGAGCTGCACTGTGTCTTTGTGGATCTAGAGAATGCATATGATAAGGTGCCAAGAAAGGAAGTGTGGTACTGTATGAGAAAGTCAGGAGTGGCAGAGAAGTATGTGAGGGTGGTTCAGGACAAATATCAGGATAGTGAGACGGTAGTGAAGTGTGTTGTAGGAGTGACGGATGGATTCAAGGTGGGGGTGGGATTACATCAGGGATCGGCTCTGAGCCCTTTCTTGTTTGCCACGGTGATGGACAGGTTGACAGACGAAGTCAGGCAGGGATCTCTGTGGACCATGATGTTTGCAGACGACATTGTGATCTGCAGTGAGAGCAGGGAGCAGGCGGAAGAGAGCCTGGAGAGGTGGATGTATGCTCTGGAGAAAAGAGGAATGAAAGTCAGTAGAAGTAAGACAGAATACATGAGTGTGAATGACAGGGAAGCAGGTGCAACAATGAAGATGGAAGGAGTAGCGGTAGTGAAAGTAGATGAGTTTAAATACCTGGGGTCAACCATCCAAAGCAATGGAAAATGTACAAGAGAGGTGAAGAAGAGAGTGCAGACAAGTTGGAGTGGGTGGAGAAGAGTGTCAGGGGTGATTTGTGACAGAAAGGTAGCAGCAAGAGTGAAAGGAAAGATTTACAAGACGGTAGTGAGACCCACTATGATGTATGGTTTGGAGACGGTGGCGGTAACAAATAGACAGGAGGTGGAGCTGGAGATGGCCAAGTTGAAGGTGCTAAGATTTTCATTGGGAGTGACTAGGAGGGACAAGATTGGCCACCCTTAGCAGCAACAACAGCAATCAAGCATTTGCGATAACTGGCAATGAGTCTTTTACAGCGCTGTGGAGGAATTTTGGTCCACTCATCTTTGCAGAATTGTTGTAATTCAGCCACATTGGAGGGTTTTTGAGCATGAACTGCCTTTTTAAGGTCATGCCACAGCATCTCAATCGCATTCAGGTCAGGACTTTGACTAGGCCACTCCAAAGTCTTCATTTTGTTTTTCTTCAGCAATTCAGAGGTGGAGTTGCTGGTGTGATTTGGATCATTGTCCTACTGCAGAACCCAAGTGCGCTTCAGCTTGAGGTCACAAACAGATGGCCGGACATTCTCCTTCAGGATTTTTTGGTAGACAGCAGAATTCATGGTTACATTTACCAAAGCAAGTCTTCCAGGTCCTGAAGCAGCAAAAAAGCCCCATACATGGACCACTGTTCCATGTTTTCGATATTTGTGGATAATGGCTCTCACTGTGGTTTGCTGGAGTCCCAAAGCTTTAGAAATGGCTTTATAACCTTTTCCAGACTGATAGATCTCACTTACTTTGTTTCTCATTTGTTCCTCAGTTTCTTTGGATCATAGCATGATGTTTAGCTTTTGAGCATCTTTTGGTCTACTTCACTTTGTCAGGCAGGTCCTATCTAAGTGATTTCTTGATTGAGAACAGATGTGGCCAGTAATCAGGCCTGGTTGTGGCTAGAGAAACTGAACTCAGCTTTCCAAAGATATGATAAACCACAGTTAACTTATGTTTTAACGGGGGTGTGGGGGGGGGCAATCACTTTTTTCACATAGGGCCATGTAGGTCTGGATTTTTTTTTACCCTTAATAATAAACACCTTCATTTACAAATTGCATTTTGTGTTTACTTGTGTTGTCTTCTTCTAATATTTAAATTGGTTTTTATGATCTGAGGCATTTAAGTGTGACAAACATACAAAAAATGAGAAATCAGGAAGGGGGCAAACACTTTTTCACACCACTGTATATAAAATAAATAAGTAGTATTCATGCTTAGATTATGCAAGAAAGAGATATCAGAACATTTTTCAAATGTATTCTGCACTGTTTCTTGTTGTGCTGTTTTGAATGTACTAAAACTAAACTCTGATTCTGGCACATGGCAATAAGAGTGAAATCAGGATGATATAGCATAGTTTATAAAAAATTTAATACTCACCATAGGAATTCACTGAGCTTGTTATTGCCAAGTTGTTCTTTCACAAGATCCATGATGTTTTTCACATCCTTTAATATATCTGCTTCTGTCATGGTAAAGGTAAAGTAATATTTAGCTGGAATTATAAAACAGTGCCACTAGAAATGCAAAAAAGGAACAATGAAATAAAAGAGAAAGCATAAACATTTCACTATACACTTAGATATGTACTATTTTATAAATGAGGTATTTTTTGTGTTAGCATTTCTTTGCCCAAGATAATTCATTCACTTGAAGTGTGCTATATTAAGATGCAGATTAAACATAATTAATTGTTGCCCTGTTGTGCTTCATGGTGGTCTCAATTAGGGATGAGCTGATCCAATCCCCAGTATCGGCATCAGGTTTGATCCAGGCAAAATGGCTGGATTGCTATCAGTAAGGAATAAAAGTAATTTACCGATCCAATACATTAATAATATTAAAAAGAAGGTGCAGTACTTCCAGTTATGGCAGCCAAGTAGGAAGATGTGTTTCACACTGCTCTGCTCGTAAAAATAAAAAATTTTCTAAAACTCTCTTAATTGGAACAAAAACCCATCCCAGCCTTTTGGGGCGGATATGGTAAAGACCAAGGTTGGAAAATTAGGTGGAGGAAAAGGTAATTCAACAAAACAACCCAAGCTAACAGACTTTCATGCTCGAGGCAAAACAGAGAAAACTCCAGAGGCAATGGCAGAGGAGGGAGCCAGCGGCGGAGCGGGAACTGCTGAAGAGGGGACAAATGTAGTGCTCACTGCCATCAACTCCATGAGAACAGAGTTTTCGTCTAAATTTGATGGGATTATAGCAGCGATAGAAGGTATGAGAAAGGAAATAAACGACTGCATGGAGTGAGTGTCGCAGGCGGAGCTCCGAATTTCAAGCGCTGAAGATGACGTCACCAGCCTACATTCTAAACTGCAAACACTGGAATTAAAATGCAAAAGTCTGGAAGATAACGTCCTAGACTTGGAATCCCACTCGCGACGGAATAATTTGAGGCTGGTGAGCCTCCTGGAGGGAGCGGAGGGACGGGACCCATGTTCCTTTTTGGAAAAAAGGATTCCAGAAGCGCTGAATAACGCAGATCTGCAGTCATGAGAGAGCTCACCGAATCGGCCCACTGAGAGACAGTAAGACACCACCGAGGATGCGGATTATGAAGTTCCTCAACTACAGAGACAAGATGACAGTCACCAATGCGGCGCGAGCTAAAGGGGAAATTAAATACCAGGACCAACAGGTGCGGTTCTACCCAGATTTTGCCACAGGAATACAACAATTAAGGAAACAGTTCGACCCGGCCCGCAAAGAGCTGCGCAACCTAGGGATTTGTCACGGAGTAATTTATCCAGCAAGACTGCTGGTCACATATAAGGGGAGAACCCACACCTTCAAGACCCCTCAAGAGGCGCAGGAGTTCATCAAGCAGATCCAAAAAGAAACTGGCGGTAGCTAAGCATGAACATGACAAAAGTAGAACATTTAAGCATATGTAAAGACATCCGATTGATCTGAAACATATAACATGTCTACAAAATACAGACTGTATTTTTTTTTTAAAAAAAGATATGATGTACAAAGTTGCTATAAAACTTTGAAGTTATATTAAAAAAACTACAGAAGAGAGTTAATGTCATAAGAATAGTAGTAGAGTCAGGGTGATTGAGAGGAGAAAGAGAGAGTGGTTTGACTCATCCTCGAAGGTGTGGAACAGTCACTAGCTACAACGGGAGACAGAATATTTTGGGGGATTACCACAAATGTGGGGAAAGAGAATTTGTTTCTGTTTAGTTTGTAGGATGAATGTTCTATCATCCATGTTTTTGCTTCTCTGTAAGAGTATGTTCATATTGCAAGGTAATCTCAAACTCCTTATTGATCATAGATCAAAGTGTTAATCTTAATTTAACTTCATGGAATTGCAGAGGTCTACAAAATCTTAAAAAAACTTAAACAAGTTATGAATATTATAAAAGACATAGATTCAAAAATTGTATTTTTACAAGAAACTCATCTATTAGAGGAGGATGTAAAAAGAATTAGGAGAAGATGGCAAGGTAACATGTTCACCTCATCATTTTCATCCCGAGCTAGGGAAGTTATGATTCTCATACATAAAACAATCCCATTCCAATTGAAAAATGTAATTAGAGACAAATTTGGAAGATATCTAATCATCCAAGGACCTTTGTTATTAGAAAACATAAATCTGGTGAACGTATACGGCCCCAATATTGATGATCAAAACTTCTTTGTTAATTTATTCCTCACTTTATCATCACTTACAGGGCAACATATAATAGTAGGGGATTTTAATTGTACACTGAATCCCAGTATAGATAGATCAACAGGACTGGACTGTACGCACAATGGATGTAGGATGACCATTAATCATTTTATGAAAGAATTGAGATTGCTAGATATATGGAGAGAAATGAAACCACAAGTTAAAGCCTATTCTTGTTATTTTAATACCTATAAGATATTCTCACGTATTGACTACTTTTTGATCTCTACAGAATTAAGGTCCAAGATTCAAAACTGTTTCTATGATAACATTGTGATCTCTGATCATGCACCCTGCTGTCTAATATATGTAGATAAGAAATTGACAAAGGACCCAGTTAGGTGGCATTTTCAACATAAATGTCTTCAGGATGAGGAATTTGTTAAGTACATAGAAAAACAGATAGATGAGTTCTTTGATATCAATACTACACAAACAAAGGCATGTATAAGTGGGAGGCTTTCAAAGCTTTTATTAGGGGGCATATTATTAGTTATACAGGTTCAAAATTTAAGAAGACCCGAGAGGAGAGAGAGTCCAATTGGAACGTAAAATAAAATTCTTCAAGAAAAGGTGTATGCTGGAAGTAACCCACAGTTAGAGAACGAATTACTGATTCTGAGAGCTGAATATGACAAAAAATCAGCGAATAGAGCTGCCTTGAGTCTTCTAAGATTGAAGCAAACTTTTTATGAACAAGGTGAAAAATCAGGAAAATTATTGGCATGGCAGATTAAACAATTAGAATCTAAAACACCAATTACCAGTATTATAAGTAACGGACAGGTAGTTATAGATCATTTAGAAATTAATAGTGCCTTTAGAGATTATTATGAAAAACTATATGATACAAAAAATGAAACTGACTTAACAAAACTAAATGGGTTTTTGGGTGGATTATCCATACCATGTATTCCAAATGAAAACAGGGAGATACTGGAGTCTAAAATTAGTCAAGAAGAAGTTGGGCAAGCCATTGATAATATGAAATCAGGAAAAAGAGCAGGACCAGATGGTCTTCCAGTTGACCTCTATAAAAAATTTAAGAATAAATTAATAAAACCACTGTTGGAAATTGTTTTAGAAGCATTTCAAAATGGTAATTTACCACCATACATGAATAATGCCTTAATTATACTGTTACCAAAACCAGGTAAACCCCCTAATAAATGTGAAAACATGAGACCAATAAGCCACCACATCCATCCACAAATATATGGAATTAAAGTAGGACCAACAGAACATAAAATCTCCCTGTATGCCAATGACATAATTTTGTTTATGTCGAATTTTAAAAAATCAATTCTGACCTTTTTAAATTTAATAAAGAACTTTGGGGATATACCAGGATATAAAATAAACAAAACAAAATCTTCAATATTAATGCTAAATGAGACCCAGAGAAATCATCCAGCTCCTGAGGTAAACCAATTCAATGTTGTAAATCAGTTTAAATATTTAGGAATTCAAATTTTGCCTAAGCTAGAATCAGGTTCAGGTTCAGGTTCAGGTTACTTTATTTGTACCCGTAGGTAGATTTGTTTTGCAGTCTGGTGACATCCATATTTACAAGCTACAATTACATTCAACATAGACACAAACACAGGCACACATAAAGCTGACTATAAACATGATAAAAATACTCAAGGCTCCATCAATCAGGGTATAAAGACAAAGAGATGAGAGAAAAACCAGAGGTAAGAGAGAAGGGTCATATTAAAAAGTTAAAAACTAGTCAAACAGGTTAAAAACTCAAAGGTCTAAAACCCAATAAAATATTTAGAACCCAAATGATGTCCTACAAATAAGTAAATATACAATGGAGTTAATAAATAGGTACCTAAATTATGTGCAATATATTGTTACAACTTGTTCAACTCTTTGACAGCAGCAGGAACAAAGCTGTTTTTGTAGCGCTGGGTTTTACTTTTTGGGACAGCAAACCTCCGTCTTGAGAGAAGAAGCTGAAAGTTGCAGTGCAAAGGGTGGGAGTCATCATTTAAAATGGAGGTAGCCATCCTCTGTACTTGTCTGGTGTACAGGGATGTCAGGCTCAGCTGTGACTCACCAAGCAAACGACTGGACCATCTAACTACCTGATCCAAGGATTTCCTCTGTTTCAGTTTTATCTGACCAAACCATGACACTAAAGAAAAGGATAAAACAGATTCAATAAAAACCCAATAAAACATTGTTATTATGGTTCAGTCAATTTGGAAGTGTGCAAGTTTTCTCAAGCAATGTAAATGTTGCTGACCCTTTTTGCACACCCTTTCACAGTTCTCTTCAAAGTTTAAATTACTATCAATAAGTCAATAATCAGTCAATAATCAGTCGCCAATGCCAACTATGAAGCCTTAATGACAGATATTAATGAGTTACTTCAGAGGTGGACGTCACTACCAATGTCAATGATCTGGAGAATTAATATACTTAAAAGTAATAACTTAAAAAAAATACTTTATTTATTTCAAAACATTCCTTTACCACCACCTTCAGATCTATTGTCAAGAATTAAAAAAAAGTTAGTGGAATTTATATGGAACAATAGGAAGGCTAGATTACATTTGTCCTTACAATATTTACCATTTGATCGTGGAGGTCTGAAATGTCCAAACTTTATGTTGTATTACTGGTCAGCACAACTGAGGTCTATGACATATTATTTTTCATCAAAGGATCTTCCTCACTGGACTGAAATGGAACCATACAATTTACCTTTACCTCTTCCCTTATTCATATACTCAGACTCAGCTAAAAAATTACAGAAGCAAGTTAAAAATCCAGTTGTAAAGCACATGATCAAAATATGGTGTGAAACCAAAAAATATTTAAAAGAACCACACTCACTGTCACAATTTAGCCCAATATGGGGTAATCAATATTTTACACCAGGGAGAGTGGATACTGTATTTAAAATATGGAATTTAAAAGGGATTCAAAAGATTCAAGACTTATATTTGTCACACTCAGATAACATAATGTCTTTTGAAGAACTGAGGATTAAATTCAATCTTAATAGAAAACAGTTTTTTAAATATCTTCAGCTTAGAAATTTTATTCAATCAAATCAAAATAATGCTCTCATCCGACCTACTTATTCATCTTTGGAAAAAATTTTGATGAAAGATAGTAAGAGAAAGGGTATTATTTCAGAGTTTTATAACTCATTGACATTATTCTCAAGTGAAAACTCACAGAAAAGACTGAATTACTGGAAAGAAGACCTGCAAATTGAAATTTCAGAGGAACAATGGGAAATGGCTTGTGCAGGAGCTCAAACCAAATCAATAAATGTACGTCTTAAACTGATACATTTTAAATGGTTAATGCGTATGTATGTTACACCAGTGGAATTAAATAGATATAACAAAAACATACCAGATACATGCACAAAATGTATGGAAAGTAAAGGAACCCTATTTCACTGTTTATGGGAATGAAGAAAAATCAAAATGTTTTGGGAAGCGGTGAGGGTAACAATTGAAAAAATAATTTCAAAACAATTCACATTGAACCCTCAACTGTTTTTGTTGGGTCTGTATCCAGAAAAAACATAACTTTAATAAGAGTGAAAGAACATTCAAAGACCTCGGTTTGCTTAATGCCAAAAAATGTATTGCACTACTGTGGAAAAAGACTCATAGACCAGATGTGACTCAGTGGTTAAGACAGATGTTAACAAACCTTCCACTAGAAAGAATAACATACACTACCGTTCAAAAGTTTGGGGTCACCCAGAAAATTATTTTGTGTTTTCCATGAAAAGTCACACTTATTTACCACCATGAGTTGTAAAATGAATAGAAAATATAGTCAAGACATTGACAAGGTTAGAAATAATTATTTGTATTTGAAATAATATTTTTTTCCAGATACTCAACCTGCTCAAAGGAAGGTCAGTTTTATAGCTTCTCTAACCAGCTAAACTGTTTTCAGCTGTGCTAACATGATTGCACAAGGGTTTTCTAATCATCCATTAGCCTTCTGGCGCAATGAGCAAACACATCGTACCATTAAAACACTGGAGTGATAGTTGCTGGAAATGGGCCTCTATACACCTATGTAGATATTGCACCAAAAACCAGACATTTGCAGCTAGAATAGTCATTTACCACATTAGCAATGTATATTAGATATTAGAATGTATTTCTGATTAGTTTAAAGTTATCTTCATTGAAAAAAACAGTGCTTTTCTTTCAAAAATAAGGAAATTTCAACGTGACCCCAAACTTTTGAACGGTAGTGTATACTGAAATCAAAGGAAAATGTGTTTGAAAATATATGGAGACCTTTCATTGATTATGTAAAGAATTTAAACATAACGTCTGAAGAAGAAAGTGAATGATATGTGTGGACCTTGCAAATTCCAAGCTGGTGAATGTATATTATGTATTCTTATGTAATAGATTACCTAGACTAAACAGAGGAGCATTGTTTTTGACTTGTGTTTGTTAATGGCTGTTGTTGTTTTTATTACACTTTTTTTTACCTCAGCCAAGGAGGTTATGTTTTCATCGGCATTGGTTTGTCTGTCTGTCTGTTTGTTTGTTTGTTTGTTTGTTTGTTTGTTTTTTAGCAAGATAACTCAAAAAGTTATGGACGGATTTTCATGAAATTTTCACACATTGTTAGAAATGGGGTATCCTACAGATGATTAGATTTTGGTGGTGATCCGGATCACCATCCAGAAGAAAACCGCCATTACAGAAAATGCCATTTTCGTGAATAACTACTGAACCACTAATCCTATCATTGTCAATCCAATTGCTAGTCGTATGTTTTCATGGTCAAGGAATCTGAAAACATACACACAAATACTGTATGGGGGGAACTGTGGTGCTTGGCGGAGGTCTGCGCTCTCCGAGTGCTTTTCTAGTTTGTTGTTGTTATTGTTCTTTTTAATTTTTAAATTACTTTTGTGTTAGTGTCTGATTGTTTGTGCCATGTTTGTAAAAAAAGGTTCAATAAAAAATATTGTGGAAAAAAAAAGAAGGTGCAGTCATCATTCTCAGCCACGCTGCGCACGGCTTCTATAACCAGAAGCAACAAGTGTCATGTGTCACTGCAGCCTGTTTGTGGGACTCGCCTCGGTATGTTTGCTGTGTGAACAGTTTCACGGGGTGGTACCAGCATTTACAATTTTAACACCACCAACTTGATAAACCACTTGCAAAAGTGTCAGGCAGAAGAGTATGCTGAATTCTGTCAAGAACCGAGCAGAAGGAAGTGTGTCACGCATCCCTAGCCACTGCTTTTGCAGCTCGGAAGCTGGAAGATGCTAAAACTCAAATGCAAACAAAACAAAACTTAAAGAACAAACCAGACGGGAGAGTGACAAAAAGACATAATGTGGGTTTACCTTTCGGTGGAGAACGGGGAAAAGCTGATGAGCGTTAGGTAACAGAAACGTAAATAGCAAATCATAACAGTAAACTGGCAGCAGGACTACAGCAATAAGGCTACAGGAAATGGAACAGGAATGACTTAAAAATAAGAGCAAAGCTAAAAACTAAGAATGGACAGAGAATAATATCAGAAACACTGCTAAATAAACTGAGAACCAGGAGAATACTTATAACTATAATAATGGATGGCAAAAATACAACTTAAAGGGTTAGGTTCTTTATTTTCTGATCTACGGCATTTTTTACCTCATGCATAAAGTGGCACTTGGAATTTCATCTGAATGTTTACTTAAATACTCAGCTTTAAAATATTGCAAAAGCTTGCACTTAAAACTTAAGAATGCATGTTTGCATGGTCCTACCCAGTGAAATGCTTCCAAAGTTACACAGTTTAAAATTAAAAAAGCAGCAGTGTTATTAAACTGAGTCAAATTTGTAATATATTCTTTGACTTTGATATTTAGAAAGCTTGGGATCAGTCCGCCAAGGTCTCCGCCTTTGACCGCCACCTAATCCACATAGCACCGGACCCCCATGATCCCTCCTGCAGGTGGTGAACCCACTGGAGGGCGGACCCATGTAACTCCTTCGGGCTGAGCCCGGCCGGGTCCCATGGGTGGAAACCCGGCCACCAGACGCTAGCCTTCGAGCCCCTCCCCCAGGCCTGGCTCCAGGGTGGGGCCCTGGTAACCCCATACCGGGCGGGGTACACTGAATCCTTGATATACAATTTATCATGAGAGTCTGTTGGATTGTTCTTAGTCTGGCCCTTCACCCAGGACCAGTTTGTCTTGGGAGACCCTATCAGAGGCAAATTGCCCCAGACAACATAGCTCCTGGGATCACTGGGGCACGCAACCCCCCCCCCCACCACGATAAGGTGACGATCCATGAGGGGGATCCAAGAGCCAAGATCCAAGATCCAAGAGCAGGACGGCTTGCCGCTGAGTGCGAAGCGGCTGGGATGAGACTCAGTACCTCCAAGTCCGAGTCCATGGTCCTCAGCCGGAAAAAGGTGGATTGTCCTCTCCTGGTTGGGGACAGGCTCCTGCCCCAAGTGGAGGAGTTTAAGTATCTTGGGGTCTTGTTCACGAGTGAGGGGAAAATGGAGCGAGAGATTGACAGACGGATTGGAGCAGCATCTGCAGTGATGCGGACGTTGTACCGGTCTGTTGTGGTGAAGAGGGAGCTTAGTTCTAAGGCAAAGCTGTCGATTTACCAGTCAATCTACGTTCCTACTCTCACCTATGGTCACGAGCTTTGGGTAATGACCGAAAGAACGAGATTGCGGATACAAGCGGCTGAAATGAGCTTTCTCCGTAGGATTGCTGGACTCACCCTCAGAGATAGGGTGAGGAGCTCAGTCATCCGGGAGAGGCTCAGAGTAGAACCGCTGCTCCTCCACATTGAAAGGAGTCAGTTGAGGTGGTATGGGCATCTGATTAGGATGCCTCCTGGACGCCTCCCACTTGAGGTGTTTCAGGCACGTCCCACTGGGAGGAGACCCCGGGGCAGACCCAGGACTCGGTGGAGAGACTATGTCTCCCAGCTGGTCTGGGAATGCCTTGGTATCCCCTCTGAAGAGCTGGAGCAGGTGGCTGGGGAGAGGGAAGTCTGGGCTTCTCTGCTTGAACTGCTGCCTCCGCGACCCGGACCTCCGGAAAAGCGGTAGAAGATGGATGGATGGATGGATGGATGGACTTTGATATTTATGTTTTTTTTGTGTGCAAAATGCAACCAGCTATTCCCAAAGTATGCTCTGTACTTTTATTATTTTAAATAAGAGAGCTGATAATGGGTTTGGATCTGTATTGGCCAATGCTCAAAGTCACAGTATCGGTATTGGACTTGAAAAAGTGGTATCGGCTCATCTCTAGTCTCAATAGAAGGCCACTTTCTACTGTGTAGGTCATCATCAGTGAAGATAATGAAGCCAGTGGTGATGAAGAACATGATAAATATGGAAAATGTTTATAAGCCAAACCGTTGTCTGCAATTAAAACTTACCCAGCCACACTATCTTGAAAATACTAGCACAATGTAGTAGCAGTACCCCTCCATGGATCACCACCTTATCAGGGTGGAGGGGTTTGTGTGCCTCAATAATCCCAGGAGCTTACCTGGGCAGTTAACACCATAGCTACGATAAAAAAGGCTCAACAACGTCTACACTTTCTGAGGCTCCTCAAGAAGAATGGCCTGAATGCACAGTTGCTGGTTCTATTTTATCACTCTGCTATTGAGAGCATTTTGTCATATGGCATCACGGTTTAGTATGAGGGCTGTTCAGCCACAGACCGCAAAGCCTCCCAGAGAGTGATCGAGACTGCGCAAAAAATCACTGGCTGTTCTCTCCCTTCTCTGGAAGAGATTTCCTGGTCTCGGTACCTCAACAGAGCTACTGCCATCATTAAAGACTGCACTCATCCAGGCCATGATTTCTTTCACTTGCTCCCCTCGGGAAAGCGGTACAGATCCCATAAAACCCGGACTACCAGGTTTAATCATAGCTTTTTTTCCCAGCAGCAGTACGTATTTTGAACGGATTTATGTAACACGCACAGACTGCTGATATTTTTTGTTATTTTAGGTTATTTTGTAGCAATAACCCAGTGTGAATAAGCTGGTCTTTTGTATTTATCGCTCAGTATGTTTTCATTATTGCTACGTACATATTGTATTCAACTTTTAGGTAATATTGTTTCAAGCATCATTTATTGTTGTAATTATAAGAATGTTAAATGCATGAGTGAACTGTGAGTGTGATAGTTTGTTTTAGGGAGCAGCATCTCAGTTTCGTTGCATTGTTCATTAACAATGGAATGACAATAAAGGCACTTCGACTTGACTTTGACTTTGACTTTGAGCTATGTTGTTTGGGGAAACCTGCCCCTGCTAGGGTCTCCCAAGACAAATTGGTTCTAAATGAGGGGCCAGAAAAAGAGTGGTAGGGGATCCCCATGAAAAAATGACATCAAAGAACCAGTGTTCCTAAAGGAGCCACATGGGTCCACCCTCCACTGGGCTCACTACCCGCAGGAGGGATCATGGTGCTTGTGAACTGGGTGGCAGTCTGAGCTACTTTGTTTGGACTGCTGGACCTGAGACCTGGACGCCCGGATAAATGGTTGGGGATGGATGGATGGATGGATGTAGTAATAATAATAACCCATAGCTATATGTAGTTATGTGTTTTTGCACCTTGCAACCATTGCAATATTTGCAGGATCAGACATAACAGCACCCATCCTTACCATAGTCCCTCATCGTCCCGGCAATAACTTTCCTGGGTCATTAAATTTTGAGGGAAATGGTGTGTGATATTGCTGACATCGAAACTGGCCCATTTCAGTAATAAGATTTTAAGTTGCTACATTTATATGTATTTTATAATCCAGAATGACTTCCTTTTTACCCCTCAGCCTCTAAAAGGATGAAGGGGTATTGTTGTCACCCCGCTAGGCAGATGGGCTGCGGCAGCGTTAACACCTACCTTGTGAATGCAATAACTAGAGAAAAAAATAATGTAGGCTTTTCAAATCAGTACCACAGGTGTCCATCCATCCATCCATCCATTCATCTTCTACCGCTTTTCCAGCTATCCAGGAGACGGAGGCAGCAGTTAAAGAACAGAAGCCTAGATTTCACTCTCCCCAGCCACATCTTCCAGCTATTCAGAGGGTACACCAAGGCGTTCCCAGGTCAGCTGGGAACCAACCTCTCCAGCGTGTCCTGGGTCTGCTCCAGGGTCTCCTCCCCATGGGACATGCCCAAAACACCTCAAGTGGGAGGCATCCAGGAGGCATCCTGATCAGATGCTCAAACCACCTCAACTGGCTCCTTTCAATGTGGAGGAGAAACAGCTCTACACTCAGCCTCTCTCAGATAACTGAGCTCCTCACTCTATCTCTAAGGGCGAGTGCAGAAATCCCACAGAGAAAGCTCATTTCAGCCGCTTGTATCTGTGATCTCATTCTTTTGGTCATTACCCAAAGTTCATGACCACAGGAGGGTAGGAAGATAGACTGAGCAGTAAGGCTGTGTGTCCACCAAATGTGTTTTTTTTTTCTTTTTTTCAGCTTGTGGGCAACTATTCTTCTCTATGTAGTTCAGCATCTCCAGCGCTGAGCGCCCTCGGTGCTGCAACTCTCTCAGCAGTGGCAGTTTTTTGTCGCAGCACTCAGGGCGCTCAGAGTTGAAAACATTTCAACTTTTCAGACTGGAGCTGAGCTCGTCAGTGTCAGACCTTTCTAAGCAGCCAATCAGAATAAGGAAGGGCGGGACATAAGACGGCAGTACAGTGTCATCTATTTTGCATCCAGAGCTGCAACCAATGCTAGAATACATTTCCTGTAAATTGTTATTTAGAGACTGCTATTAAAAAATAAGTAGAAAGTCTGACCATAGGAAAAGCGTAAGTGCTGAGCTGTGAGTGACAAGCTGTTGCTGGGAGACAGGGCACAGACTTTTTTTTTTTTTCAGAGTGCAGCACACAAGCACTGAACAAAAGACGTTCAGGGCAGTTGGGTGACAAAAAACTCGTTCAGTGGACATGCAGCCTAAATCGACAGCTTTGCTTTAAGGTTCTGCCTCCTCTTCACCACAACAGACTGGGACAATGTTTGCATCACTGCAGATGCTGCTCTGATTCCTTTATCAGCCTCCCATTCCACTCTCCCTTCACTC
Source organism: Pholidichthys leucotaenia (assembly GCA_020510985.1). Classification (NCBI taxonomy): domain Eukaryota; kingdom Metazoa; phylum Chordata; class Actinopteri; order Cichliformes; family Pholidichthyidae; genus Pholidichthys; species Pholidichthys leucotaenia. The sequence goes on from CM035847.1 coordinate 232,015,833, forward strand.
ACAAATAAGACCCCGAGATACCTGAACTCCTCCACTTGGGGCAAACCGGAGAGGACAATCCACCCTTTTCTGGTTGAGTACCATGGACTCAGATTTGGAGGTATTGATTCTCATCCCGGCCACTTCAAACTCATTAGGAAACCATCCCAGCAAGACCTGCAGGTCATTGCTCGATGAAGCCAACAGGACAACATCATCTGAAAATAGCAGAGATGAGATCCTGTGGTCACCGTGTGTACAGGTACATCTCAAAAAATTAGAATATCATGAAAAAGTTCAATATTTTTTGTCACTTATTTCAGAAAGTGAAACCCATATATTATATAGATTCATGACACAAAGAGTGGTCATTAAACCAGGTTTTGATAGTTTTGGCAGTGTGGTGGTGGTGGGGGGGTGCCAAGTCCTGCTGGAAAATGAAATCAGCTTCTCCATAAAGCTTGTCAGCAGAGGGAGGCATGAAGTGCTCTAAAATGTCCTTGTAGACGACTGCGGTGACTTTGGTTTTGATAAAACACAGTGGACCAACACCAGCTGATGACGTGGTTCCTCAAATTATCACTGACTGTGAAAACGTCACACTAAACCTCAAGCAACTTAGATTCTGTGCCTCTCCACTCTTTCTCAAGACTCTGGGACTTTGATTTCCAAATGAAATGCAAAATTTACTTTTTTCTGAACAGAGGTCATCTGCTGGTGTTTGTCTACTGTCTTTTATCAAGACCAAAGTCAGTGCAGCAGTCTAACAGGAAATTTTAGAAGCACTTCATGCTTCCCTCTGCTGACAAGCTTTATGGAGAAGCTGATTTCATTTACCAGCAGGATTTGGCACCCCCCACACTGCCAAAAGTATCAAAACCTGGTTTAATGACCATGGCATCACTGTGGTTGATAGGCCAGCAAACTCTCCTGACCTGAACCCCACAGGGAATCTATGGAGTATTGTCAAGAGGAAGATGAGAGACACCAGACCCAACAATGCAGACGAGCTGAAGGTCACTATCAAAGCAACCTGGACATTCATAACACCTCAGCAGTGCAACAGGTTGATCACCTCCATGCCACGCCACATTGATACAGTAATTAATCCAAAAGGAGCCCCGACCAAGTACTGAGTGTGTGCATGGACATACTTTTCATTCGGCCAACATTTCTATTAAAAAACTATTTTTTCAAATTAATTTTATGTAATATTCCAATTTTTTGAGAAAATGAATTTGGGGTTTTCATGGGCTGTAAGCCATAATCATCAAAATTAAAATAAATAAACACTTGAAATATATTACTCTCTGTGTCATGAATCTATATAATATATGGGTTTCACTTTCTGAAATAAGTGACAAAAAATATTGAACTTTTTCATGATATTCTAATTTTTTGAGATGTAGCTGTATTTCCCAAATATGTTTAAAACTTGCAATAATTAACCACCACCCTTTTCTCTCTTTTCATGTGGTCAAGAGGAAAATGATCCACCCCAAACCGGACCTTGCGTCACTATTTACAGAAATGCAGACTGAAGATCTGCTGAACTGGGACCAGCTTGAGCGGCTGTTGCTTCCAGTTGCTTCTCAGTGAAGCAGCGTGGCCTGCATGTGTGACCCATTCTAATTTTTTTTTTTTTTTTTTTTTTACAATTTGAATTTTGCACATTCTAAATAATCTGGAATTTGCTGCTGATTGTAATAAACAATTTAGTGATTTATGTGTTTGCATCATGATTTTCTATTTTGTCTGTCAAGACACTGGTGGGAAAAGAGTCAACAATACAAACCATTTATTAGTGACGATGAAAATAATGGCATTTTTATTCATTCATTTTTAAGAAAAAGTAACCAAAAACAATTATTTTTATTTACTGAAGACTGTATTGTTGGACGTGCCAGTGCAGAAGACACTGCATACTTTAGTTATAGTACCAGCATATGGAGGAATTCTGGGCCATATATCTGTTTTTTCTAATAATGGGTTAGGGCAGGGGTGTCCAATCATGTGCCATGGAGGGCCAAGACCCTGCAGCCTTTACCTCCAACCAGTGTCTTCAACAGCAGATTCCACTGAATTTTTTCTACTGACTGCTGATCAGTGAAAACACCTGCTGAAGAGACTGGGTAGAAGAGAGAACCTGCAGGGTCTTGGTCCTCCATGGCACATGATTGGACACCCCTAAGTTAGGGTTTAATGGGATTTAACATTTTAACACAAACTGCTTTATGGCTCATAATTCTGTTGGCAGACTTACACCAGTAAGACTTATGCCACATTTCCACTATATAGTTCTGCGCTACTCTTTTCTTTTTTACTTGTTTCTCCCACGGCTGCGCCTCCATCACAACCGCGGAAAGCCGAGTATTGCTGGGGTGGGCGGGATCGAGGTGGCGCTACACTGCTGACGTATAAAGGACGAGACTGACTCCTCAACAACACAGGAAAAAAATAGCGGATTACGAGCGGAGGATTTCCACGGTTTTTAACACAATGAATGTCTTTAACGAGACAAGAGAATTTTACAGGAGAAGACGACGTGGATTGAGACAACACACTTTGGAGCAGGAGAGGAGAATAGCGGTTGCCCAGGAGGAATCTGAAGCAGCTGCATATGAAGCAGAGATCATTCAGAGATCATTTCATTTGTTCAGTGTTCATGTGCATACATATGTCAAACGTCTTTTTTAAATAAAATGTTGTGCACTTTTAAACTACGTCGCCTCTGTTGTTCAAAACGGTTAAATGTTAACAGACGGTTAATTAAATGCTGAAACACCGGGGTAATTTAAAATTATGCAGAACCTTAATCCTAAACCCCTTTAATTTACCAAATAATTTATATTATAAAAAAAGCCAATCCAAATCTAGACCCATTTTGTATATTGTGTAATAATGATACACTGATGATAAACTGACTTCCCAAAAAAAGCAGCAGCTATACAACGCACTTTTGGTTTGATGGAATTGCCAATTGACCTTGGAATTATATGTGGAAACTTGTTATACTTCCAGTTAACTTTAACTTACAAAATAATTAAAAATATTAAAAAAAAGCCAATCCAAATCTAGGCCCATTTTTTGTATTGTGTATCATTTGAGTATCATTTTTTTTTTTTTTTTTTTTTTTTTTTGTTACTTATTTGTACCCGTAGGTAGACTTGGTTTGCAGTCTGGTGACAAGCCACCGGCTGCTGGTCGCTGCGTGCGCGAGCGCCCTAAACCTACATGTTTTTGGTGTGCGGGAGGAAACCGGAGAAATCCCGGAGTAAACCCGCGCAACACGGGGAGAACATGCAAACTCCACACAGCTCACTGTTGGTCGGGGGCTGGGATCGAACCCACGATCTCATGATCCCCGCGGTCCCCCGGCCGAGGGTAAAACTGTGCTGCCACAGTGCTAAACCACTGCGCCACCGTGCAGCCCCTCATTGTACAATCTATTGTTATTTATAAGGGTTATCTGGGTTATAAGGGTTTATAAGGGTTATCTGTTCAGTGGTGGCTAATTACACACTAAAACAACGTAGAAAATGACTGCAAAGAAAATGCTGCAGCTAGACAACTCACTTTTGATTTGATGGAATTGCCAATTGACCTTGGAATTATATGTGGAAACTTGTTATACTTCCAGTTAACTTTAACTTACCAAATAATTGATATTATAAAAAAAGCCAATCCAAATCTAGGCCCATTGTGTATCATTTTTCCAATCTATTGTTATTTATAAGGGTTATCTGTTCAGTGGTGGCTAATTACACACTAAAACAACGTAGAAATGACTCAAAAAAATATGCTGCAGCTAGACAACTCACTTTTGGTTTGATGGAATTGCCAATGAACCTAGAAATTTTATGATGAAACTTTTTTTAATCCTACTAAATACACTGACATTGTCACACTGCCAACACCAAATTATAATTTTCTTTTTCAAACCAAAGATCACTATGGATCTATTGAATCACAATCGCATAGGTTTATCATATACATGTCAACGTTTACAACATTGAAAATGTTATATTTGGGTTTACATGTATGGGTATTTTCGCTTTATATTATACTAGACTGCTTATAATTTATTTGAATTCTCAGAATTTGGAATGCCGATATAACATTCAATTCACATGTACTTACCTTTTACCCAATTCGACTTTCACCTTTATCAGTGTCTACTGCTGAATGTAAATTACACCTGTGCAACTGCTTACAATTTTACTTAAAAACTGTACCCAATGTAGAGCAATGGATACAGCAGTGGTAATATTTATTAAATTTAACAAAAACAATTACATTACCATTAAAAATCTTGACACCTTTATGGCTGAACAGCAGGATTAGGGTCATATGAGGCAATGGAATGTGTATGTAATTATTCGCCTTTATCATCCAGTGTTATAATATACAAACCGCACTTTTATCCAAAAGACTAACATTTTATTACATTACAAATATTCCCAAAACATGTTAACAAATGGGGAGCTTTCAGTACTTCGACCAGACTGCCAAAATGGTTTCGGAAGGCTCCGTGGAAGGAAGCCGTCTCTGTCAGCTCATCCCTTCTTAATGCGGCTAACTGCAGGTGTCTTTCGCGCTGTTCGAGCATCCTTTCATGGATCCGCATCTCCTCAGCATGATTCTGGGCCATCAGTGATGCAAGGTCTGCAATGTTGATGGACCTCTTCAGCTTGCCTATATGAAAGACAGAAGTCATTGTATCTAGATAACACCGGATCAAAATATGTCAGAAAAAATATTATGGAATTAAACTGTTGAAAGCCTGTGGTGGGATGCTTCGTTGCTGCTCAACTGTCATGTTGTTGCCCCTCAGTAGAGTGGACTATAAGACACTTCTGTGGTGATGTGGTTAGGCCCCCCTTCATTTCAAAAAGGATTAATTGTAAAAAGTATTTTGATTTAATGGGTTATTTTTAAAAGAATTTCTTTGTACTGTGGCCTCATAAATCAGAATGGGTTAATAGTGTTAGCTGACTTGAAGA